>JARJDW010014167.1:0-45487 GCA_030264715.1 Adinopsis sp. GC000173
TTAATTGTCCTCTTTTCTCGATTATTCGTATTTAAAATATGTTTTAAATTTAAAGCAAGAAATTAAAGAGATTTGCATCAATTTATTACGTAATAATTAGATAATAACTGGTGATTCTCAAAGACGTAAACGTATTTTCTTTACAGCTCTAACTCGAAGCATTCCAAAACCCCATTTTTGCTTGGACATTAGTTGTGCTATTCTAACGATTGTTGCCCAAATAAATATGAAGCAAAGCACAAATTCAAAGGCGTTATAAGTCAGTTAGGATTACACAGACTTTTACTTAAAGTTGGACATCATATTGATCTTCAAGCAAATATGCGTCACGAGATTTTAATATATTTAATTTTGCTTGACAACAACATGATTTTATTGTTACAATTAAAGAACTCTTGTTTATAGATCAATATTTGCACAAATATTTAGAGAAAACTGCGTGTTTCGTTTTTAAATGATCCCAAATTCTTAATTAAAATTTGTTTATCAATATTTTTCTTTCCAAAAATTGATGAGGAGTTCACCAGTATAGTTAGTTAGAGTTTCATTTTTATTTGATTACTATTTATCTTAAAAAATAGTTATTAATTATGCACAAAAACAATAACACAACATATAATCAGAACAATAAAAACCATACACACACACACACACATTGACTATCGATTTCTAATCGGCCGATGTGTGTGTTTATAACAAAAAAAGATTTGTTTACGTTTTTGAATATGAATAATAGATAAATAATCCGAACCCGGGATTTTTATTCAATTTTATTAAATATTCAGTAATTACATATGTCGTCTGCGTCTAGTTGATGGCAACCTGTCATCAGAGGATACATGCAACTCTTTCATTAACTCGCTCTCTACTATTCGATTGTCGGGTAAGGGAGGTTTGAAAAAGCAACCTATGCAGAAACGGAATATTTAAAAGGGAAAAACGTTGATTTCTTTACTATTACAATCCCTTCAATTATTCAATTCGCGCTATAAACAACCAACATAAATATTTTCCTAACAAATTGTTACAAACAGATTTTATTTTTAGTATCTATAATGGTACTCAAATAGATAAGATCAAAATTTAATCAATTTATCGCATTATTTTATCAAAACTAAACATTATTTTTAAATTTTCTTTACGAAAAACGTTAATACATTATTGATTGATTAAACATTTTTAATGAAAAAGATTAATGTTAGTAATTAACAATAGTATTTATTGATAATATTCGTATATATTTTGTAAAGTTTTGTAAAATCGTTACGACATTATAGTCATGTTCTTAGTAAATTTAAAAATTTCCTTTTAACATGTACTCGTATAGTAAGACAACAATATTTTTAATTATTAATTTACTTAGCTTAAGTAGAAAATAATATTTTGCCTAAACTGTTTTAAGCGATTGGAACTCAAAAGAAAGAAAAAGGCTTATAAATACCTACTGGCGAATAATTGTTCAAATTCTTGAGACTTATTCATAATTTCGGTGTATAACCATCACTATAACTAAGCAAGACTCTTTTTACTTTTTTAGAAACAGTAGATGTAGTTTAACACAAGAGAATGTTAACAATATATTATAGAAAAAATAACTAATACCTATATTCTAGTTTAATTTAATTCATGTTTGTGATTACTTATTAAATTCTAGATTAAATTGCATTGCATGAAACATTTGCTGACAACATTTTTCCTATTTAGATTTAGACGCATCAATGTCCGCAGTGAAAGTTTGCGATGTTAATCATTCATGAAACGAGCATAAAATCATTAAGAAATTATTGGTATTGTATTGGATGTCGCTTTTTTCGGATGATTTATGTACGAATTCGCCCGTTCCCTTTCCTATTGAATGCGTTGCCGTTGCTGTTGTTGTTGAATGTTGCGTTGTCGCATACGTGCATATATCATGTTCGACGGAACAACGACAACGACGAGTACGAAGACGAGCCTTCGGCATGCGTTTTGTGACAACAACAATAACAGCAGCAGCGTTTTGATGATGGCACGAGGATGGTTTTCTTCGTGCGGAGCATACACACACACACACATCAGGCAGGTGTAGTTATGCATGCAGTGCGGTCGCCTTCAATTTTATTTATTACTTACGTTACATACTCAACACAACAGACAAATCTTATCGTATCCTCTTACCGGCTAAATGCGACAGATGTTTTAATCTAATACGTATTTTAATGTGATGTTTATATTTACAAATAGGAAGTCAAAAGCCATCATGGGATTTAATTTACTACCGATTCGTTTCGACATGCTTACAATTTTACTACAATTTTGAAAATATTATCGTACGGCGATTACTGTGGTCATGCACAATAATTTCTTTTCAAAATTCATTGGCAAAAATATCAAATAAAACTAGAAATAAATTGGATTTTAATCAAATTTAGTATACTTTTTTAAAATATTCAAAAATCTTGATTTTCTCACATTTTACGATCTTTGTGAAGTAATGAAGAATCACAAAAATTGGTCCAACCGTTCCATGACTATTTAATCGATTTTCGTTGATTTGACTAATGAGTACTCAGAAAATTGTGGATTAGGCTTCTTAGGCCCTAAAAATTTACATTTTTTGCAAATGCAAGCCAACTTTAAAAATGATAATATAATTTGACTTGGAAAAACAATAAAGTAATTAGGAAAAACAAGTATTGCAAATTAATGTAACTAAATAACAAAAAATAAATTACATAACTTCAAAACCAGATTATTTTTTTGGTAATCTGCATTTCCAGTGCCTAAATGCTAGATTAAAGTAATTACATAATTTTATCAAAAAAAAGTTACAACTACTGAATTCTGTCCATGTTTCAGCAAATATAAATGATTGCATGGATTTTTCTTATTTGATTAAATTGGAAATTGGAATTCATACAAAAATTGAAACCACTTTGAAGTAAATCTAACATATAATGTGAATATAAACTAATAGTTTTTAAAATGTTTTCCTATAAATTATGAAATAAAAAATATCTTTTATTATATAAATTATTTATAAAGTTTTTGTTATGTATTGAATATTTTATAACAAGTCAATAAAATATCATGAATAATACTTATTTATTTATATATTTATTAAATAATCAAAGTCTTTTCTATAAACTAGAATATAAATTTGCATTTTTAAATTATTTGTGTAAAAAATGGTTTATCTACTAGATTTGCACTTAACAATGAATAAAATTCCTGAAATATTATTAAAGCATTATATAATTTAGAAATTTGATTGCATTGGTCAACCATGATTAAGTAAAAATTCACAACCCCTACGCTCAACAGCCGATGCTCTGCGCTTATAAATTTGTATTTATTACGAGTATTTTTTTATTTCATAGCATCAAAAATGTTCCCGACACATAATGTTTATTATATCTACTAATAATAACGGAAAGAGTAAACAAAATGCTTGCTTGGTCTTATTTAAATTGTTGAAAAAATAATATATAATAATACGAGTTGGATTGAGTTACGAGGCCATTGATGCGACGAATTAAACTCGTATCTTGAGATAACACTGCATATCTAATAATTTGTCAATTAAGTAGTGCTTTCTTTACTATTTCGAACACAAATCATTGTATGTTTAAGATGCTGCATTAACGTTTACTATAAATACTGTATATATAGCCGTACAAATTACATTAATGATATCTAACTATTTCACGATGCACGTAATAATTATGCAAATTACGTGTCATCAAGGTTAGAAGTAACAGTAATTTGCAATAGATCAAAATAATAGTGATTAATATTGTTGTCGCAAATATGGACGAAATCATCATAATCATTTTTCAATATAATATATGTAAGTATGATTATATCATTTTCTCTCCAATTATATCCATCATCGCTGTGTGGTGTGATTAAGAACAATTAATTAATTGTTTTGTTTTGCAATTTGCAAATTATCTAATTAATAGTTGTGCTCGCGTTTTTGCTATTACGAACAATTAAAAAAAAACCGCAACAACAACAAGCAGATACATGTTGGGATGGATAATGATTAAGGCTAAAAGTGATTTAAGGCGTAAATTTTTGCGTTTAAGGAAAAATTAATTGAAAACTGGTTTACACTTCTAATCAAGAGCAACATAAAAATAATGCGCCTTAGATTTAAGGAAAGTTAAACGTCGTAAAAACGTTAAATCTTGGCTAAATTGATTCACAGCAAGGTTAAATCACAACGAGATCAATACCATTTTCTTAATTTAATTTAAATTTATACCAAATGAACAAATTAGGAAATTCTAATTAAGCTGTTAAAGACTTTGGAATTTGGAGGTATACTCTATACATAAGCATATTAAGTTACAATTAGGTTCATGGTGTTATTTTTACATTAGAAGGGTGTTTTTCTTAATTAGAGTACATTTAAATTGTGATAAAGTTTGTGTAAGTAGTGTTATGCAAAAACTCTATCAAATTATTCCACATTATTAATAAAAATCTTACTTGCCAATCCAATATTTGATAAGTCAATTTACGAAGATCATTGTTTCTGGCCATCCTGAGCTTTTACCTTGGCATCTGAAACAGAAATTAAAATTTATTAGGTTTTGTTCTAAATTATTTGTTAAAAATTGTTAAAACTTAGAAATGTTTTAAACTTGTTATGATAAGATGCAAGATGTTGTAGAAAGTATATGTAGCATATAAATGAAAAGCTTTCATCGGTGAAAATCACTAAAATACACCCCAAGGCAGGACAAAGAGAGGTTCACTTTAGTAAAGGCGGGAAATAAGTAGCAAGATGAAAAATTATCATAGAAGATGGGGTCGCAATACTAAACGGGAAAATGGAAGAGTAAATGCGATTTGCGACCCCATAATCATTGGTAGCTTTTCATCCTATTATTGCATACTATCACCCCTCTAAATATTTCGTTCGAATTCGGACACTCCCTGGATGCAGATTTCATTTACAGATCTTATTAAAATTATAGCAATTATTTGCTGAATAATTTGGATTTGGATTTAATTCAATATTTTTAGAATTGCATTTTCAACAATGCTTCAAAATTATACGCGCTTCATTTATATAAAAATGGATGTAAACATAGCTCTCTCTGTCAATTTTGGGTATTTTGCTTTCCAAATTATTAATGATAAAATGGACTAACTACAAATAATTAAAAGTGCACTTAAACTCGTTTCAAAATTAACAATTTACAAAAAAATGTAACAACAATTCAAGTTTTGTTACGAATTTTTATTATTTTATAATAAACTGACTGACATTTATTTAATTTTTAATGTATGCAAGTTGCGTATATTTTCTTAAATAAATATTAGTAGATATTAATAATTAAAGAAAATACAGCAAATTTTACAATTTTTAATAGATTGACTGAAATTTATTCGCACCAACAAGCAAGAGCAGTTAAGTGAAGTTGCGATTTCTTTTAATATATGCAAACTTATCATTCTGCGCCCATAAAACAACAAGACTGCCTGAATTTGCGCCGTTCTTCGTTTCTGCGTATGTACGTCAAATACGCGGCAATATTTTCGATGAGCAAACGTTAGGCACAAAATATATTAGGAGGTAGATATTAATACTTAAAAAAATCAAAACAACATATCGAGTTTCATTGCATACTTTTAATGGATTGACTGAAATTTATTCGCACCAACAAGCGAGAGCAATTAAGTAAAATTGCGATTACTTTTTAATATATGCAAACCTGCCATTCTGCGCCCAAAAAACAAAAAGACTGCCTGAATTTGCGCATTTCTTCATTTCTACGTACGTCAAATACGCGGCAATATTTTCGATGATCAAACGTTAGGCACAAAATATATTAGGAGGTAGATATTAATACTTAAAAAAATCAAAACAACATATCAAGTTTCATTGCAAACTTTTAATGGATTGACTGAAATTTATTCGCACCAACAAGCGAGAGCAGTTAAGTGAAGTTGCGATTTCGTTTAATATATGCAAACCTATCATTCTGCGCCCCGAAAAAACAAAGAGGCTACCTGAATTAGCGCGCATTTTTTCGTTTTCGCGTACACGTCAAACGCGCGGCATTTTATTTACGATGAGCGAACGTTGCGCACGGCTACCGAAACAAGATTTGTTATGATAATTTATACTTTCCCATAAAATAAATTTCGGGTTGAGGAGTAATGCGGCTGAAAATCATGCATTATCAAACATAATTATACGGATCTGTAATGAGTTAAATGTCAGACCCACCAACAGGCTTCCACTTTTCCAATCCAATAAAAGCCATGGAACTGACACAGCTATAATTAAAATTTATGCAGAAAAAAAACTACAGAATTATTAATTGTTTTCTTTTTTATTTTTGAAGCGCTCTGAGAATGAAAAAATACTTTTCAATTAGTTTATTTTTAATATAATATTACCTATATTAAATTATGTAATGTATTCAATCAATTTGCGTTCATCAATCAATCGAAACGATGTAAACACAAATAAAACGAATTTCATTTTTTGGATTTGTTAATGTGTAATTGGGCAATGTATAATTTTAACTAATTTAAACATTTTCAAAAAAATTATGTATGTACCGACTAACAGCTACTTTGTCAACAAGCATTATCAAAAATAATGTAAAACTTTTTGCAATATACAGCTTAAAGGATAAATTGAAGCAAATTTATCAAAGATTACATAAACATTGATCAAACAATTCCAAAAGTCTCTAATCTTTCAGTTTCCACGAATTCTTTTAAAATTAGTAAAGTATCATGTCAAACAAATTGAGCCAATTTATTTGAATTAAAGATTTTCAACAAGAATAATGCATAAAATACAATTTTGTGGAAAAATATTATCAAGAATATTGTAAAATAGTTGTTTTTATAACAACTGGAAAAAAGTGACTTTTGCAACATCAGATTAAGTCATAACGAACAAAATTAAGCAAAGATGGCATAAAAATGAATCGAAAGATATGTATCAAAAAGTCTCAATCTTTCAACGCCAATATAGTTTCAGGAATTTTCTTAAAATCAGTGACATAGTGTATCAAAATAACCGAGCAAAGAATTTTTTAAATTAATTTCAGCAATTCTTAAAAATTACATTTTCATCGAAAAGTATTATTAAAAATATTGTAAAGGAGCACCAAAATGCAACGAAGCCCAAACGACAACGTAGAAAAATTACATAAAAAATAACTAAAAGTGTCTAATCTTTCAATATCAATATATTTTACATATTTTTTTAGAATTAGTAAAGTAAGGTATCAAATAGTTGAGCAATGAATATTTTTGATCAATTTAAACATTGTGATAAATAATAATGTACAAAACTATTGTAATATAGTTCATTTTATAACAAATACAAAAAAGTGACTTTTTCCAACACGGGACTTAAGCAATAACGTATAAAATTTTGAAAATCCTCTAATACTTCAATACCTTCAATCTATTTTCAGCAATTTTCTTAGAATTAGTAAACTAGCGTGTCAAACACTTAAAAGTCAATTATCCCACCCTGACGTCTTGCACACACGAACAACGTGTTGAATAATTTAATAAAATTGATTTAATTGGCATTGCCAAACTGCAAATCTGTTACCCTTTCCATATGTACATTAAACATTTAATTGATAAAGTGTGAGCGGCGATAAATTACGTATCAATGCAAAAAAAACACACGGCTACAATTCGATGATCATGAAAATGATGATGACGATGAAAGTTGTAGCGCGTTGCGCGCGTGCACTGGAAATATGCGTCCAGCTGTTTTATTTGTTTTGCGCGCGATAAAATTTGCGCAAAAATATGATTAAAATATAAAATTGCATACTCCTTCAACAATTGTGCAATGAGCTTGTTGCTCCAATTACTCTTTATTTTGTTCGAACGATTAAAAACATATCTTAAAGATCGTATCAATAATGTATTAAAACTTCCACCTGTTGGCTTTTTTATGCGTACGGTGCGCGCATTACGTCGCTGCTGTTATTTTATTATGTATATGAAGTTGGGAAGGTAAAAACAAGCGCAAGAAGAAGAAAGAAGAGAGGAGGAAGAGAAGAAAAAAAAACGTTTTGGTCGCTTTTCGCCGGATTCTGAGACGCACGTTCGGCATGCGAACTATGCCGTTTTCGTAAAAACAAGAATTCGTTGTTCCATCGAATCCAAAGTGTAATAGGCGTTTCTCGCATTTTATTATCCCATCGCAACTCGTGTTTTTACCAAAGCGCAATCGCACGGTTTTTCCGGCTAAGCGATTCTCGTAAATTTCGGCCACGCATCCCATCCCGCACGACGACGTTTAAATTATCATCGCCATAAGCCAATTAATAGGTATAGGTAGTAACTATTCACAAAATAGATGGTTATAACTAAATCAAAGTAACATATAAATTCTCGTTTAGTATTCAAGCATATAAAATATTAATATTGCCAAATTACAATCTAAATCTAGTAAGAATGAACAACAATAATAGATAATTTTCATCAATTATTTCACCTTAGGTTCCTTACTTCTTACAGTTTATCAGTTAAATCACAAAAATCGCAAATCTCATTTTAGTTTTTATATGCTATCTACATTAGAATAGCATGTGAAAATGCAAAATTTATATTCCTTTTACAAAATTTCCATAATAAGCTAGATTACAAATTTTATCAGATATATTATGAATTGATCAGAGTTTTCTACCCTATAGAAATTTATATACTTTAAAATCATTCTTTAAATGTATCAATTGTTGCTTATTTATAATTCAAATAGTAAATTGCCATCAAACATTGCTGATTTAAACAAAATTTCCAACACTTGTACAAAATTTTCATTAAAAAGTTGTCTTAAAATTTAATCTTTAATTCTAAAAATGTTTATCTAATCTAATCTACAAATTGTATACGTTAAAATTTAGAAGAAATCGTCAAAACAATAATTTTGTGCACATCTTCCAAACAATATTTCTTTATAATATGAACTGTAGCTGATAGTGGTACAAGTTTAATTTCAGCTGTTTCTAAAAATGTTCTGCCTTTATAATATGATATTAAATTGAATAAAACATTGACATTTTTTAAGATATTCACTAATTATTTACCGAAAGTTTACACTGTCTTAAGTCCATATTCCAATTTTTCAATACAAACGAATATTGAGATGATGCGTATAATAAAAAATAAGTTTTATAAGTTAAATGGCAATGTATTCTTTACATTGTTAATTAATTTAAATAAAATTGTATAGATATTACAAGTTGTCAAATTGTATCCATTCAAATTTCTAAAAAAATGTTTTTTGATTGTTTAAATAATAAATTAGTGAACATTTTTCTCTAATAAAAATGTTTATGCGAGATATTGATTTGAATAGGATGCGCATAATGCAAAATTTATAACTCTTGAACGAAATTATCATAAAAAAATTGTCATAAATCAAACGCATATATATTGTAAGTAAAAAAAATTGTAATAAATATTTTTGGTAAGAGCGCGTATAGCATGATAAAAGCACTTTCTAATAATGGATCATCAATCAATCAACGGATGAAAATGATTAATAATGCAACGTGTTTGTTAAATTGTCGTTGCGGCTCGTCGCCGTCGTCGACGTGGTTGTTGCTGTTGCTGTTGCTGTTGTTGCCGTTGTTGTTGTTGTTGCTGTTGTCGTTGTTGGGCTGTTGATGTGTGCGGCGAAAGCCAAGGGTAATAATCACGTCCGCGTATTCCAGTAACTGGCTGGTGGAAGTTCGAGTGTGTAGTCGGCGCTACCTAATCAGGACTAATTGTTCCATGTATTTGTTGAGCGCGACCACGCGCGCGCTCTTCTCGTTCTGCTCGCCGTGTATGGTAAGCAGCACCCATTGCGACAATCACAGACGGAGTTTAATTAGCTCCATTACGAATGTCGAATGCATCGCTTCACGGAACATCCATCAAGCAGCCTCTTTTAGCTTGATTTAACCCAATCACTGAGTTGGCACCGATGAGGAACTTCCCCTCATTTGCGATTTGTTATTAGCAAACAATTATCAATTCGCCTCGACGACGACGATTCTTTAAGCGATGAAAAAAATCAAGTAGGCCAGGCTGTGAATAATAATTGTCGATTGGCAACGTTCACTCCATAAACAAATGAGAATTATGATGACAATAAGTGCTCGCCTCACTTTATATAAATGACATTTTCACATTGCTAACTATCTGTTTATCGACGAGTGTCACCTACCTAAAATTTTAATCACACCTACCTGCCTACGTCTACGTTACGTCAATCTTAAGCAACCTAGCGGCTATGAAAAGTTGGCGCCCTAATATAAAATGTTATCATCCTTGGAATAAATTCAATGAAATTCCATTTATTTTAATAAACAGTCTTAAATTTCAAAATTGGAGATGTTGATCATGAATTTTAAAGCGATATGCAAATAAGCTATATTAGCTGATATACAGTTTTAAACAAATTCTAATCAAAGTAAGGTTTATCAGAGAAATTTTCCCTATAGAATATAACTAATAAAGATTTTAACCCAAAAATGATATAAGTCTAGCGGACTCAAAGCGATAAAAACAGAATGATAAATGCTCCAAATATTATTCTTATAAAACTAATTAAAACTAACTAATAAACATTTACACAATGTATTCCACATGAAATTATTTTTTAAACTTCTTAGTAAACAAAATCATACCAAACAAATTCAGATGCCTAAAACAACGCCTGCAAACAAGCATATTTTAACTGGCTTTTACAATTTGCTGGACCAGAAAGTGATATCATAATTTCTATTGCATAAAAACCAATAATTGCAAGAGAATATAATTTGATATATCCTCTAAGATAAAAGTCAAAATAAAGCACCAATATTCGTCTTTAACTGAGTAGAGTTGACTGTATTTGTATTTTATTTTTCATCATTATCTATGATCCTTTCTTACTTGCTATGCCAGTTTTCTCTAAAAGAGGAATGCCAGTTCATTAAATACATAGAAAATTTACGATTTTTCCTACATTTGTCTCAATTAAAAAACAATTTGAGAGCTTTATTGTCAACTATTGAAGGGTGCAATTAGAATATTTTGATCAGCGAACTTTAAAATATAGGAGAATCCAAAAATTAATTTTTCAATTCATTTGATCATATAAAAAATAATTAGCATTGAATATATACCAACAAATATGTCACTGATAGTGATCTAAGGTGGTCAAAATTTAAAATGGAAATATATTTTAAAATAATAATTTTCAATTTGACAGAGAATATGATAATATTTGTTTTGTATTAAATTTATAAAATTTAAAACACAATTAATTAAAATATTGGAAAATATTATTTTAAAAAATATTCATTGGAATATATTTCTTCGAATATGAAGTAAGTACATAAACATAATGTACGACACATAAAACAATTTGAAAGCAAACAACAAAAGCTCATAATATGAATCTATCTATAATGTATTATTAAAAATGCAATCAATTGACAATAGAATCCAATTTATTAAAAATAAATGTGATTAGATTCGATATTTTTCGATACATAAATATGATAAATGCTTGTCCTAGAAGATAGCATCGACCAATTGCTGTTTTTGTTTATAAGAAATATAAAATCTAAAGCACTTTATCTAATTTAAAACAAATAATGATTGTGGAATTAAAAATATAGAGTACATGATGAAAACGTAATGAAATATAGCAATATTTTATTGTATACTTAAACTAATTGTTTAAATAGGAACGTTTCGTGTAATAATAAATTAAATAAATATTTGCAGCGCCCTTTCTGTTTGACTTTCATTAGTATATTTTTTACTTAGATCAATCTATAGTTGTGTCATTTACCAGTCATCACATAGATTAGTAGAAATATAATTGATTTTTTACTTATTTATTTGATCGCGTGTTTGGTGGAATTAAACACTACAATGAAAAAGGGATACTTATTATTACATATTTGTCTATTCTCTCCATTCACACACAAATGGCATTATTTAAATATCAAATTGATGTATTAAATGTTAATGACGGTTGCTTAATCAAATGATACACTAAAACTTTATTCATTAAATACTCTACTATTATGGATGAGAGCAAACATTAACCACATTCCCATTATAACATAACTAATATAAATTAAAAAAGATCTATATCATTTTATTAAATGCACATAATCATAGATAAACCCCAAAGTTTACCTTAAATTTAAACATGAAAATTTGTTATTGGGCGCAGACCGACATAAAAAATCTCATAATTTAAATATTTATTTATAATAAAATTCCACTCAGATATGTATTTCAAAATTAATTGCATTCATTCATTAATTCATTCCTCTAAACTACACAATTAGACGCCAATACACGGCAATATTTTTTTGGCGGTTTTCAATAAGTCCTTATACTAGTTGTGCTTTTAAAGCGTTTTAATAAATATTTTTTTAATTGATTGAATTAATTGAAAATGTAATTTTCATGATATTTTATAATACACAATCAAATGTAAATTTAAATGTATTTATTTGTTCTTTTTGATGATTTAGATTTATTAGTTTTGAGATTTTTAAATAAATTTTCAAACTGAATAACGTCTGGTTTTGGACTTTCAAATTACTATCACTTTCAAATGCTAGGCTTTTCGTTTAGCAGAACAAAATTGAATATTTTCACAAATTCTTCCAACCTTCTATCGGCAAAGAAAGTTTGTAAAAAAGTTTTAAAACAACAATGGACAGGAATATAACTAATTAGTTATTTGTTATACTAAAATACTGCCATAACTGATTAGTCAATAATCTTTTGACTTTTCGACATATTCAATAAATGATTTTCGATTATCATCGACGTATTCTTCAGACTTTCATTACTATTTGGTGTTAACTTACAAACGAATAAGACCCAATCTAGCATATAAATTATAAAAATTACTGTAATCCATAATGTAATAAAATATTTTGGCAAAATTTTGCATCGTTAGTTATTTTCAAAATTTTATATAATTAGTAGGATGAAAACAACTACATACATTATTATTGCAAGTAATCCTAATGCTGATAGAGCTATTTTACAATTTTATTAATGTTTATAATTTGATTAATATGTACTTATACAATAATAAGTAAATTAAATTTTACTTTATATTCAAACAGCTAGAATTACCTTTTTTTATATGAAAATGTGATTATAATAACTCTTAAATTATAAATGTACCTAATTTACTAGCCTCCATTCACCGAATGAAAAAAAAAAGATAAATAAGGGTGTATATTAAAAAAGAAAGTTCAATTTCTAGTTTCAACCCCCTTTTATGCCTTAAACTTTCTCTCTATTATAATCATCATACATATAATGATATCGTGAAACACCTTTACCCTAAACTCGTTCCTCTGGCGTAATAGCTACATTCAATCTAATGAGAATTTCAGGATTGAAATCTTCTCACAAATCATACTGGCGGCGGCGTCCGAGAAAGCGACACCCGTCAAAAATCATTCCAACATTATTATTATCTATGATTGACAATAGATAGTTTTACATTCAATGAAAATTCAAACATCTATACCAAACACGTAAACACATTTTGACCTAATTATTTTAATTTTAAGGGAAGGAAAGGGTTAAACTGGAAATAAAACATTATTGACTCGTAAAATATTAATTGCTGAGAAATAATATCATTTAAGAATAAAAAAATATTTAACAATAAACCAAAATTTTTTTTTTTGATTTTTAGGAAACACTCATATGAAAGAGGACACTAATTATTTTGATTTTAAAGCAATAAATATATGATTTATGTATTAATTATGATTGCTAAATAAAATTTGCTAAACTTATATCAATATTTACAATAAAAAGAAAAAAAACTATTGATTACAATAAATATACCACTTTTCCAAAAATTTAAATTTCTAGCAATAGACCTTCTTTATTTTTAATTTACTTCTTTTTATTTTATACTACTACAAGTTATTCATGTAGGGGGAAGAATAAAAATCTTTCATTACTTCTAAAAAATGTAATTTTTGGTCTATTACTTTTTATTTTTAGAAATTGTTTAAATTGGTGAAGGAGTGCTAGAAATATATAAAGAAAAAAAATAATTTATTTATTAATTATTTAGAAAATTTATAAATGTTTCAACGTAAATTTAATGTACAAGTAATTTTTAAGAATTGTTAATTACCAATTATAATTGAAACCTCCAAACAATTAAAAAAGCAACAGTGGGCATTAAATCAAAAAAGAAATTCGTATAAAACAAACGCATAATAAATTATTTAATTTAATAGCGATGAAAAACATTAATGTCAATTAATGTAATTTAACCAAAATAGGCTGATTTCCCCCTTCTCCCCACTCATCAACTACATACCAAGTTAATTTAAATAAAATCAATTATACAGCTGCACATAAAAATAATAATCTTCCAGAGGAGGAAAAAAAAGAGACTGCAATGCAAATCATTTTTTAATTGAAACTAATCTACCACACCACAAAAATGTAAATTGCAAAAAAATCGTCAAGCGTCATAATTAAACAAATCGCCATAGAGCGACAGAAAAACACCGACAAACATTTTTTTCTATACATATAATACTAATTTATAGTTTTGTTAAAAATGTATTATTAGTGGATTGGAAGTTGATGCAATCTCGCATTATAAATAACTGAAACGTGACACCTGTCTATGACAGATTGACACTTTCTCATTCTCAACGATATAGGTATGTAAGTACATACTATGTGTATATACGAAAAAAACGAATCTTTTACCAGAAAAATACATGCTTATTTTTATATATTTAACATATTTAAATTGCGGTGCGTATCGAAAATTACAAGTCAGCCACGGCACCCGAACGCATAAATTTCGTCTTCTTGATAAACAAATTACATATTTCAGGAGTTGCTTTTGTTGTTTCATCTATACGACGCGCACTTATATACTTTTTTAATTAAACGTAATTGGGCAGAAACGGTGCGCAAATTAACACCAGTATGGTCGGTTTTTTCGGACAGCGCAGTCGAAGGAATTTTAATAACCGACGAAAAAATCGCTTTTTATTAAAAATGCAATTTGGTTTTCACTTTTTTTCCTCTCTTTCTCTCTCCGCCTCGTTTTTGTATGTATGTACTGCATGCCGCGTATGCAAAAACGAAACGCTATGCTGTCACGTCGCGAACATGACAATGTAAATTAAATCCTCAATCGCAAAACGGTTTATTACAAGAACGCATCGTGACATAAACGATTTCGAGGTTATAATTGGAACAATTAGGCGGGCGGGATAGGATATACGAAAAAGAGCAATCGCTAACATTTTGAAAGAATGAAATACTGCAAGACTGTCAGAAAGAAGAAATATTACTCTGCTCTTGTTGAATATTTATGAAATTAATAAGATTTTTAGAGTTGTAAAGTAACAATATAGACTATAAATTTGGTGCAATTGCGAGAATACTGTAAAAACGCACTTAGCTAACTTGTATTGCAAATGACTATTATACAAAGTAACTCGTTTTGTAAATTGGTTTTATTTTATTCAATTATTTCTAACAATTTTTAGTAACCAACATTCATTTTTAGTTTCTCCACGATTTTTAAACATTAAATTTAGGATGGATTTTTCTTAGCGTGGAAATTTTTGACGATTTTCTTTCGATTTTTCTTTGATATTTGGCATTTTCCATCAAATATTTTATAAAGCGAACAATTTTTATGAAAATCAAAGAAATTTCATGTTTAGAATCGTGGAGATCCTAAAAAAGTATGTTGGTCACTAAAAATTGTTAGAAATAACTCAATTTATAAAATAGTCACTAAACATTTTTAGAGAAGTAAGTCATATTACGCATATTTATTGTAAATGAATACACAACGATAAATCATGTTCTATCGTGCGTAATAATAAAGTTGTAAATCGTTCGGCCGTGATTGATTTTATCTCGCGAACGCAATTGTATGCGCGCATTTTGAACAATTTGCGCGAAGGTGTCTCAATTATTAATTGATAATTAATATGTCATATTGTCTTTGCGGGCAAAAACGCGCGCGCGGAATGCGAATGGTGCATTATTACACATCGCATCCGAAGCGCATGCATGATGGGTTTTTGGAGTTGTTCGCGCCGGGCATAGCTCGCATAGAATCACGGCGGTTTTATTGCAGCGGCCACCGCGGCAGCGCGCTTTTATACAGTTTTGTGTGTGGGGCCGCGCGCGGCGTTTTCGGCCAACGAAACATGCAGACGTTGACGACGACGATGATGGCTGCGACTATATAGGCAGAGCAATATAGATGCGCCAGCTCCTTCCTAGAAACGATTGCGCCACAACGAGAACAATCAAACATTATAAATTAATTGGGACGGAAATCTTTTACGCTAAATAGCTGCGCCAGCCGATATCTAATCGTATTAATTAGTCTGACAACCGACAACATTATTAAGCAAAACAAAGCAAAATTTTATGGTCAAGAATTTGGGAATTATAAATTCTAAACAATAAAATGTTACATTCGCAACAAAATAAATGAAAACACTCTTTGATACTTCTAATTCAAATGAGGATTGTTAGTTTTGTCTGTTTCTTTTGCATTTTTGATAAATTAGAGTGAAATTCTTATTTTTGTTTAAGCTATAAGATTCAAATTCATAAATAATTACTCTGATCAAATTAAAAAACTTTTTTGTGACAAGCTAGACACTTGAAGAACAAATCTAACTCGAGTTTACTAAATCTAATAGGGACTAATATCTACATCAAACTGTTTCCAAAAGTTAATTTATCAATTCTAAATTCCAAGTTATTTCGTTTTCCTTTGCAATTTTCTAAATTAAGGTAAAATTCTCATTTTTGACTAAGATATATCATTCAAGTTAGTACCTATTAGTCTGGTCAAATTTGGAAATGGTTTTTCTGACAAACTGGATACTTGGAGAACAAATCCAAGTCGAATATGCTAAATCTAATACAATACAAACCTTTTCCAAAAATTAATTTAACTTTTCGGAGTAAACCACCTTAAAGCTCCTAAGGTTTACACACACAAACAAAACATGTTTTATCACTAATTGTCACTTTTTACTTTTAGTCTATAGAACAATATGAAATACTCAACGAGTAAACATAATTTTATAAATCTCTATCAACTTCGTCAGATGTTTTTTTGCAAACCTCTTTTGCTTTTTAATTTCTATTATTTTACTAAATGTTTTCCCACTGTATTTCAAGCTTTGTGACTATAAGAATTGAAAAACAGTAAATCATATTGAATTTATAATACCCCAATTAGGTATATCCCTTAGGTATGAACCAACTCTGCTGTAAAAATGATAAAAATCATATTTATTGGTTTATTGAGTCAAAAAGTTGGAATGAGAATATCCTTAATACGCAATGTAACTTTTAAGAACGATTAACATTACAGAGTACACGATTTAGGTTTATCGGACAAATACATAACTTTTAAAATTTAAACTAACAGTAGATATTATTCAATTCCTCGTCAATTAGACTTTATACATTAAAACAAAATAATAAATATTTTCTTTATAATGCACATGTCTTGGTTAAATATTGAAAATACATCATGATATAACATTTTTAATATATAGATTACTAAAATATAGTAAAATTATCTTTAAATTAAAAGGTCTTTCCAAAATTGATTAACGCAATACATCAAATAGCATAAAAATGTAAACGTTTTGTAAACATATAGAGGAATATACAAAAAACAGTATAATAATGACAGGATTTTTAACAATCTAAAAGATGTTTGACAGTTTCCAAATCGAAAGGTCTAAAGTAAAAAAAAAGGGAAAAATTAGTGTATCCGTTCGAATTTTAACGTTTCTAAACAGTGAACAGTTTTGTAAACCGTTGCATTTCGAATAGGCATCGTCTAGCAATCTCAGCTAGCTATGGATGGTCGTTCGTCCATCCGCTCGTGTGGCGAGCCCACAACACACGCCAGCCAAGAATCATAATCTCATAGTAATAGATACGCGCGCTATAAAGGAACGGTATTTGGTTAGCAGCTGCCGTCGTCATCGCGCTGTTTGGCATCCCTCGTCGCAGACAGAATGAGATCGAAAGTTTGCTCCGCGGCCGGGGCGACGACAGACGCACAACACCATGTGGAAGCCGGGCGCATACACACACATACACACATATCCCAGCCAGCCAGGTAGGTAGGCAAAGGTAGTAGGTAGGTAGAGGATGATGGCTATAGCTATAGCTAGCTAAGAGTTGTCTCTCTATACGGCGCAGCATTTTTTCGATCGAAAATACCCCGTTACGTAACCGACTTGTCCGACACAGAAATACAATTTATATCAAACGATGAAGATGATTAAAGCGCTCGTCCGTCTTTATTGGATCATTAAAACGATGATCGCGCGCGCGCGCCAGGGAAGCGAAAATCAAAGACCTTGAACACCTGCACGCGAAAGATGATGATGAAGAAGCGAAGAAAAAACGGTTTTGTATATACCCAGGTTGTAATGTTGCTAACCAAAGCGTAATTGATTAAATTGCAACAAGGTGTTGTTACACCACGTAGATAGGTAGGTAGTAGGTCGGTATGTGATCTAATGCCTCGATCAGTAAAACAAACCCCTATTTTGCGCACAAACAGGTGCGAACACAATCAGTACACACTATCGCAATTTTCGTATGTAAAATACTGCTTGCATCTATCTATCCATTAAATATCTTTCAATTAAAAATAATTGACGTTAATTTCATGCAAACGCTATTCGTTTCGCTTTGTTTTTTTTTTAATGCAAACGCCGATTTTTCGCACGAAAACTAAAACACATCAACCGTACAAATTGGTGTTAATTAAATATTTTTGCAAACCAATAAATTTTCTATAAAAAATGTAAGTATGTAAGTATACGTACAATTTATAATTACATAGTGTAGATAATTTAGAGCATAATATTGCAAAAACGTTGGAATAAATTATTTTGCTAGGAATAAAAAATGTTGCAAGTAATGGATGGCACTTGAAATTACGAATTCTCAGCGTGTCAAAATCATATTTTTACAATTCAATAAATTCTCTACTAAAATTGTGCAATTTAAAATGACATGATCTAATTAATTTAGCCTATAGTATTAAAAATAAGTTGGAATAAATGACTCAGCTAGGAACAAAAAATGTTGCAGGATATTTCTTAAAATAACACTCGAATATCCGACAATCTGAATTCTCGAAGACTCAGAATTATATTTTTGTTAAAAAATAAATTATCTATAACAATTGTGCATTTAATAATTACATAATATTACAAATTCTTTATATTTTAATCTATCTTTATTTGGCATTCGAAATTCCGACAATTCAAATTGTTAACGACTCAAAATCATATTTTTTCTATAATTGCCTGGTGTAAATAATTTAGATCACAACATTATAAAAGTATTTTGCTATGAATAAAAAATGCTGGAAGTTATTTCTTAAAATGTTTATGGCACTGCGATTATAAATTGCAGTTGTAATATATTTATTTGTAATGGATGGCACTCAAAATTCCGACAGTCTAAATTCTCGAGGACTTAAAATCTTAATGGGTTGGAGCAGAAAATTGTTGTGTAATTTTTATAGAATCTACGTGTGTTTAATGCAATCGATCAAAAAATCGTGTTTTTCTAACTAAAAAACCATTGGAATTTTGAACTATTCAAATGTTGTAAATAACTATAAATATACATATTATAATATAAGTATAGTATGTGAGTTAAATCAGATTGTAAAAAGCAAGGAAATGAAGCTCAATTTGTAAAATAGTTTGCAACATTTTAATATCCGTATCTCATCATCGGGAAACATTTTTTTATGTAAAGATTTTCGAAAAAACACATAACACGATTAGTGTTTCTGTATAATGAACTAAAAATATTAATCTTACATTTCAAGTTCCAACAATGTCTAAACTGTTTTTAGTAATTTTAAGTATAAATCAGTGAAATCTTTCTGAAAATTGTATTGTGTAGACTACTAAAATACCCAAAGAATTTAAATTTCGTAAAAATAAATAAATATACTTTCTATAGATTCCGATCGTTTAAGTTCCATCAGATTAAATCCTCAACGACTCAAAATCTTAATTATTCAAATCTATAAATAGTTGCCACATTTAAAAAGTAAAAATTTTTAATAAGAATGAATTCCTCTTTTACATTTGAGTGCATTTTTGAATTCAATTAGTATTTGAATAATTTGTGAATAAAATCAAGTATAATGTTACATTGGTTGTAAAAAACTCTGTAAACAGTTTCCACTTTTACAAAAGTAAAAATGTCTAGTAAAAATGGATTGATCTTTTATATTTTAGTGCATTCTTTAATTTGATTAGTTTTTGAATCATTTGTGAATAAAAAATCAAGTAGGATGTTACATTTAAATCGTTGTAAAAAACGTTTTATGACTACACCTACTAGTTTAAATGAATTTAATAATAAGTACGTAATAAATTGATTCAGTTTAATTATGTAATATTACATAAAATATTCCTTATTACACATATATTATATAATCTATTAAATAATAAATACGCTTTATAGGTAATTCGTGAGCTTGATGATATTTAATCGTAAATTGCGATAATTATAATATCGTTAATGCATCTACACGCAGTATGTGTGTATGTAAATATTCTATTTCGTGGCGAAAAAATCATAGCTTACACGTATAGATTTATCGAATTTAATTGTTGAAAAAAAGTAAAGTAGTTGAGGGAAGTGTAGGTATTTGCACCTGCCCACATTCACATTCATGCAGGTACAGGTGTCTCATCACTGAACAGCAGCGGGTCAGCTCGTGCTCAAGAGATATATATACACACACACTCAACGTACTCAGCTGATGCTCACTCACATCGTCGACCTCCCCATCGCCATCATTTTAATTTAATTCAGGAAAACGGATTTACGATTTCGTGGTGCGTTGCAATTTTGCGGCGCATTTCTTCCACACAAAAGGCGCGCACGCTTTGTCCCTCTGACAAAACTGCGCAAATTATATACGTACCCATCAAAAATTTCATATTATTACATTTTTATCTTAAATTGGTAATTATGTTGAATTATTCACCCAATTCAATTTTGCAAAAAATCGTTATCTTTTCGTAAATTGACAAGAATTGTTTAGTTATTTGATAAAATCTCTTAACAACAAAGTTCAATTACTAATTTTATTAAAAAATCCAACATATTTAAGTACTAATCAAGCTTCCTAATCAATTTTTCCTAGAAGTTTTAACTTTCTTGTTAATATCTAAACCACTTTGAACACTTTCTAGCTATTGCACTTTTACACATTTTTACTGGCATACAACAAAAAGTTGATTAGCAATTAGAAATATTTAGTTTGTAGGAAAACTCCAAGAGCAATTGAAATAAACATTATATTTGTAAATTATTTATTAATAACAATTCAACTCGATTGATTACACTGTATGTTACTTTGTATTGCTTCAGACTAATTTCGACTCGTATACTTGAATCCTCATCAATAACTTAATAATATTAATGTTTAGCATTTCTACAATTTTTTATCAAATTAGTTAATTCTTCTTCTTTTTCGAAGCAAAATGTCAATATTTGAAATTAAAAACAACATTCAGCGTAATATATTCGAATAAGTATTAGATATATAATAAACCAAAAATAAACCAAATTATTTTAAAAATATTTAATATATTCTTCCATCAAATCATTCCAGTGGGATGGTTCTTAACTCCCCACCATGAAGGCAGTTGTATATAAATTTTCAGAACTTCTTTGCTAGCGTTAGCTGCATGTGAACTATTTAGGGTTGTTATATCCATGAAAATCCCTTAAACAAAGAAATGGTATGCTTCCTTGGTATCAAAGCAAACATTAAAAAGTATTTTTAATATATTTTGTCATCAAATCATCCAAATAAGAAGGTTCTTAATTCCCCATTCTGATAGAAAGCTTATTTGCAAAATTGTTAGTTGCTAGACCTTCTTCACTATTGTTTGGTGAATAATTCACACTTGTGGAATGAATAACTTCTTAACTCCCCATCAGGTATTATAACAAAATTGATAGTTGCAACTAAAACCGAATAGTTTCTTTACTACTTGGTGAACCATTAACAGTTATTGTATCCATGAAATAATTCTCGAGCAAAGAAATGGGAATGCTTCCTTGGCAAAAAACAAAAATGATTAAAAAGTATTTTTAATATATTTCGCAATCAAATCGTCCAAAGAGTAAAATTCTCAGCTCCCCATCATGTATTATAGTTGCGTACAAATCCAAAAAACTCCTTTCCTTCTTGGTGAACCATTATATCCATGAAATAATCTCGAACAAAGAAATGGAATGCTTCCTTGCCAAAAAAACCGAAAATCATTAAAATATTCGCCAATTTTAAGAAACACGTCATGTAAGTGACAAGTCTATCAGATTTAATTTTGCGCAATGTGAAAAAAAACCGAAAATTCAATTCACGCCGCTTATTACCTCCTACCTACATCAATTTATTATTGCGCAAAAAATACCAGTTACCCTTTTTTTATATCTAAATAACTGTTAATGGAATGATGAGTTATCATTAATCCTTTGATGAAAGAGAGCATCTGCAGTGGTTTAAAAATGTGCACACACACACATAAGAAGCGTGCGCTGCGCCCTCAACGCCTTAATAACATAATAACCACGCGCCAAAAACCGAACAGCGAGGTGGAAGATAGAAGAGAATAAAAAAAAGAGTCGCATCATTGGGGTTGTTCAACCTGCTGCCGTTTCGGGCTCCTAACGGGACTCGTTCCAAAAAAAAGGTATACACGATTCGCCAACGCGGAATATATTTGCTATGTGGTTTCCACACACACTCACAAAAAAAGAGCGGAGGGTTATTAAACCACTGTGGTAAGGGATGGCCGCATCTAAGCCGCAAACGGTGAATAGAGACGACGTCTAGCAGGTGTTGCTCCGATCACGTTCCCTTTCTCTTTTTCGGGGCAGTTGTAGCCGGCACGTGTCCGTCTCGTGTGTGTATGTGCATAAGTGTGTGTGTGGTTGTTGATCCACATCTTTTCCTCACCCCTACCTTCTCATTCAGATTAACGAAGACGATTTTTTTGGTAAATTCGATCTAGCTGCTGCTCGTTCCGTTACCAAAGGGTCATTGCATTTGATCGAGATGGAAAAAAAACCCTAGCTACTATCCCTATGTTGATGATCCAATGATGCTCATTTTAATTTTCTCAGCATAAAAAATTAGGTACCGTTTTGATGTAGCGCCACTAACACATGCCCGTTAATTATAACGTAATAAAGACTAATTTGTAACATAATTAATACAAAAAATGCGTTTTTTACAGCATGATTTAATTGCATATATTCATTTTTTTTTGTTTGATGTTCGATTTATCCTAATGTGATAATAAATTAGCAACTTAAAAATTAATAACTTAGTCAATCATTCAAGCCCTATCTGTATAATTTAAATAAGTCATCTAAGTAGCTTTACTTAGCTATAAATAAGAACGAGCTATGTAAAAAATCCCATGTTTTAGCAATTAATTAAATTCAATAGATGTAATCAAGACAAGAATCTAAATAAATGTACAATTTTATTCAATTCATCCAAACAGATGTTCGAAATAAAAGGAAAATGTTAAAATGTCTGATTGTTTTCATTCCCTAATGAAAAAGTCGGACGATTGTTATATATTCAATTAAATTTCGTATAGGATATAAAGAATTTTAGCTGTTGGTTATTATTTCTAAGAGAAGACAAATATTAAACAGCAAGAAGCACTAAGCTAAGAATAAAAAACTGTTGTATTAATGCAAGCTTTGATCAAGAATCGATATGATTGAAGCATTAGAAACACGATTGATGTTGCTTGATAAATTAAATATTATTTGAAGTTACAATTTAAGTCTTTACAATGTTTTCATATTATTACAATAATAACAAATGTCTTTGATATGACTACTACCTCACAGTAGCAATAATTTGTACATATATGCTCCTTATAAATATCATTATAAATTCAATTTATTCAATTTCGTGAAGAAAAGAATAAAAATTTATTTGTTAGTTGCTTCTCAATAAATAAATATAATAGAAAATTACATTTTATTAATAAATTTGTTATGACTATTCAAAAACGAGTAATTAGTTGCAAAAAGTACTCCCCTTGCATCTTCTAAACATAAAAACTAACTCCCAAACTCACTTTCGGATACAATGAAATGTTAAGCCAATATTGGCTGGATTCAATTCAAGAAAATTAATGTGCGATCAAAAATACATGTACATATAAAAGCGCATATAAAAGCGCAAATCATTCTAATTAGATATTTTTTTAGCTTAGAATCTTAGTAGAAATGTTTTTAAGAGTCAAAAAATCATATCTTCCCTAAATTAATTAAAAACTTGACTTTATGTATGTATGCACAGTTATTAAGCTTTGTCAAATTGATAATAATTTTTTTAATTAAAAAAGCTATTGATCAACAGCTTTGCCTAACAAAGATGTCTTTTCATTAGTAAATTAGTAGCAAAGTAACAAAAAGTACTCACACTATTTCTGCAAAGAATAAAACCAGACTTCCAGAATTAATTTGGCACACTAAAAAATTAAACAAGCATTAGTTGTGTTAGTAAAATTAAAGTCAATGTAAATAAATAGCATTTGTTGAGGTTAGAATTCATGTAAAAACATTATTAACAGAAAAAAAATTATCAGTAATAATATTAATGTAATACATACTAAAATAAAAAGGTGATTTTTGATTTTACTATCATTTCGCAGTCACAATAATTTTCAATTCAAAACTACATTATATTACATTTACAAAAAACAGTTGTATCAATAAACAAGATAACTTGATTGTGTAGATGGCAAATCTTACAGGTTAATAGCTCAAGTTAAACGGTATTTAGAAAAATTAGCAAGCGACTTACATAATATATTAAATCTAATATGCAAAACTTTCAGTTAGAACACATAAACCGGCAATTTTATTATTAATTACTCGCTAACCAGGTATCATGTCATGAAGCTGAAATATTTGAACGACGACCTTGGAGTTAAGTGGCAGTCATCTGTGCAAGCGCTATAGTTCACAATTTTGTCGTTAAAATTATTAATATCGTTACAACCGAATTAAGTTTTGCAATAATCACTTAATTGTCGTTACATACCATTAATAACATGTTGAACAATTTTGGATATTTATAAATTTAAAATTCTGCACGATATTGCAATGGTTTGTCAAGCAACCCTTCAAGCACTATGAGTTTGCAAAAAATTTTCTTCTAAATCTGCGTGGCGTCTTCGTCTAATACAGTCTAATACGTTCGCTATCCTTTTTTATCACCAAAAAACACATGCCAGTTTGAATTTAGTATTGCAACTGTTTTTCCTAGTCATAGTGAGTATTCCACAGAAATTATAAAGCAATTGTGTGATACTTTTGTTTGATTTTAAGGTCTGTAGCAACATGTTTCTATGCAAGATATGCAATAAAACGTTCGGACAGGGATGTCTGCTAAAAATCCATCTAAAACGGCACACGAAATCCGATTTAATAACGGCGTTTTCACCCAAGGAAGAGATAGACTTGAATGGCAGCAACGGTCTTATTCAACCCGACGATATCAAAACCGAGCCGCAAGAATCGATGGAAGAATATGAAAAGCACGATAGCGTCGTTTCGTCAACGAATGAATTCTATCAGAATACATCAGGAAGTAGTTATTCCCTATCGAACGTATCCCTCAACGAAACGAAGCCGATCAAGAAGAATCTGCGTCGTAGTACTCGGGTACGTCACTCAACCCCCAAGTACTCCGTGATGAACGTCGACTGGAACGATGAGTTGCCGCAGAAGAAACGCAACGCCCCGAAACGCAGTCGAATCTTCAAGACCGAAAATTCGATTTCGTCGTTTGAGAACTTTCTGACGACGATCGATCAGGGCAACGATCGCAAATCGTCCGATTCGGACACGTGCTCGGCGAACAGTTCCATGTACGCGATAGAGAATACATACTATTCGCGCTATGCGAATCCGTACTATGACATGAACAGCACCCGCTTCTACAACGAGCTGATTAAAATCTACGTGTGCCATTTCTGCTATCTGGAGTACACCAGCCTGGATGGGCTGAAGAAGCATATGAACAAGCATCTTGACCAGCAGATCGTCAATGAAATTCTATCGATGGAGAACGACTACTACACGGATCGCACCGATATCAATTCGATGTACAACTTCTTCAACGCTGGCTTCTACTATGGCAAATTGTACTTCAACGATCCGAACTACAGCATAAACTTCTACAAAACGTTTTTGCAACATGTAGGTTCATACCAAGAGAGTATGTTTGAAAACCTGGGATATTTCTGCAAATATTGCGGATTTACATTCTTTGATTTGAATATCTACAAAGAGCATATTCCACTCGCACATTTCACGTCTTAAATTTATTAATTTTCTACCTAAATTATTTCCAAAACAAAAAAGTATTCGTTTTATTTATTTTTATATTTTCGCTTATCTAAAGTGCTGTGAAATCGAATTTTAGTTTAAGATATCAACGGCTTTACAACGCTATATGATAGAATAATTGTTAAGTTAAGTTATAAAAGATTGTTAATGAATGTTTGTTTATATTCTTTTATAGTATTTTATGAGATGTTTAATATTTTGTCCTAAAAATAGTATTTATTTTTTGTTACACATTTGTTTAATATTTAGGTTCAAATCAAAATGTTAAGTTTTTATAGTATATTTAGTTGTAAGATGTTGTATAAATTTACTTTACATTTTCTTTATACATTTTCGCACATTTAGGAAAATTTGCAAAAATACATTTCTTATCGTTATGAGGAAAGGAAAGAGAAGAGCGATGTGAAAGGATGTAATGTATAATGTTAGATTGTCAACTGCTTTATCAGTTATTTCAAGAACAAGAGTATAAAATTAATTTACGAATTATTTAACAAAAGATTTGTCTAATACTAACAAATCAAAATTTTAAGTTTTTATAGTATATTTAGAAAGAACTATTTTTATAAAACGTTGTATTACTATACTTAAATTTTATTTATACAATATTTTTGCATGTTCAGGAACTGACAAAAATATATAACTGATCGTTGCAATGAAAGAGAAGACTGATAGGATTTAATTCAAACGTTAATTTTTTGTCATATTTTTATAGCACGTTGTATTCTTTAATATACTTAAATTTCCTTAATGCAAAATGTTTACATATTCAGGAATTGGCATAAATATATTCCGTTTGCAAACTTGCGTTGTAAGAAAAGTTAAATTGTGAAAACATTTAATTAAAATATTACACTAATAATAAATGTTTACTTCAAAACATTTATGAAAAATATGACATTGTTAGCTGTTTTATTAGTTGTTTTCAGAACAAACGTATAAACCTAAGTTTTAATTAAAAAGAAGAAATTGTTAAAAGTATTTCTAATATGTGAGAAAGTTTTTTTTATTGATGTTTTCACAGCTTTACTTAAAATGTTATACAAATGATAATATTTATAGATCTTTATTATATTCATATTATGTGAATATCGTTAAAACCTTGTATGTTTTATAATTTTTTGTTGCATTCTAATGAATGTATGAAATTTTGTTCTAGAAATGTTAAACATTGATCTTTAACTAAACGAAGAAGCTTTTTACTACTTGCATTTTTACATATTGATAATAATGAACTATAAGAGGTCATAATAATATTCATACTCTTTTTATTACTTTCAGCAACAAATATTTTTAAAAATTATCAAAAAAGTGATTAAGTAGTAATTAATCGTTTAATAAAATATCTTTGAAAACTCGTATAGTTTCATGCCACATGTATTTGTACAAAATTATGTTATAGAAATGTTGAAATTGAAACTGTTACATTAAACTTCCTTAATTAAACGACGACGCTTTTCATTATTTGCGTTTTTATAATCGATAATTAACGAACTATAAAGAGGCCAAAAAGCTCAAAAATGTCGTACCCGAAAAAATACTTATAAACATCTGCAGCGAAAATCCGTTATACATTTACCATATATCGTATTAATTTTTTCTTGATTTCATACTGATTTATAACCGAATGTCTAATAAATTTACATGATGAAAAAGGTCAATATACCAACGACAAGTTGCCACCTGCCTTCATTAAAACGCCACCACCACCACCACATCACCACCCTGCGTATTAGAAACCAAACAAAAAACCAGCGTTATTACATGGCTTAGCTTAGGATCGTAGAGCGAAAATAAAAAAAATATGTAGAAACAGCAACGACCAGAAGGAGGCTTTATAGCCACAGCCAGTGTGAGTGGATTTTCGATTCGCAGCGACGAGGCGCGCGCGAAAAAAAAACTAAATTATCTATATTTGGACGATTGAAACGATGATGCCTTCCTTCTAGCATCAATAAAATTATGTTTGTACTGCTCACATTGTGCACAATGTTTAGGGTACGACCACTTTTTTTGTTCATATATAAACATGTTAGTCGATAATCATGACAGCGTTAAAGATTGCAATCCCATATCCCTGATCGATCATATTTGTTATTTTACGACATGTGTGGTCTTCACTAATTCCCTTTTACGACGTTAATGTATTTTCCTACACGTATGTCATATTGGCAGCGGATTGTAAGAACAACAACAACAGCAACGAATTAAATGAAAATTGCAAAAGTAGCCAACAAGCTAACCACGCACAACTTTTGCACCGACTGACAGCAGCGTTTTATGAAAATTTATGACTTTCGTTTGATTTTTTTCTGATTTGATGCTGCTACTACTCGTTTCGGATCAAAATGTCATTGGAACAAATGTTTAACTTTTCCAGCAATGAATAATTAATGGCAGCATTAATTTTAAAATATGCATTTGATTTTATAGATTGAAAGATGATGACATGATAACATCATTTTTCAATCAATCTATTATTCAGCTTATGAATTAAATAACCACCCTTCGATAGTTTAAAATTTATTATTGATTCGATAAGTTTAACGTCCAAAATTATTGTGTGGAACTTAATATATTGTTTGATATGAGTGCTTTTCTTGCTAATTGTTTTAAGATTCTAGGATAGTTATAAGTGATACGGTACTAAATAAGACAAATTCGGTAGTTGTGGATAGATATGCACAGGTTTTTTGGTGATAAAGTCACTAAGAATGAGTATATTGTGTGAGCATTGTAGCGTTATCACATTAGTCAATAATTTCCAGGTTTTAGGCCCAAAATATCTTCCAAAATGATATTGGCATTCTTTCGACATACCAACAAGTCCTAAAGAAGACATATTTAGAAAGCCAAGCACAATTTCTTTGGTTTTCTTGATGTCGGCAAGGGTTGATACTCCTTCGAAACATTCTTCGTCTTCAAAGCCTTTTCGATTTTCTTTTAACTGATCCCACCACATGTAAGCATTGCTTTCTGACAAAACAAGGTCCCAGAAGATTTTTTGCAAGATTCCGAATATGCACTTTTAGCGTCGTATAATATGAGTCGTAAATCAAAAACTAATGAATGTTTTGATGTGAAAATTGTTACAGATGTTTATTACAATGCTTATACGTTATAAAAAAATATAATTGATGTACGTAATATCTGGGCTGATTAAATTGAAAATTGATCTTACTTATTGGACACAGAAATAGTACCCAAACATTGGATCTTTCAATTACAATTGGAACATTTTTAGCTATTGCAAGTACTGATGTCCTTTTCATCTAAGTGTTTTAATTTAATTTACTAATATTAGCTATAAATAAAAGTCATAACAATTGATATTATTTTAATATGATTTCCTAACCTACTCATGTCAATATTACAGTATGTAAAAATATGCAAATTAATAATCTAATTAATATAAAATGAGTTACAGATAATGGATGAAATATTGCCAAATATTGTGTAGTAAGTAATAAAGCAATAAATTAATCTGCACGAACTGATACATATTTAATTTATCAAAAATTATTCATCGGCGCGTATAAAATGTTTACTATATTATTAAATGCGGTGTAGTATAAAATAAGTTTCATAACTGGTAGGTAGGTATGTGTAGGTATTGAATAATTATTTAATACATATATAAATACGTTGCGAGAGTGAAATGTTGATTATAATTACAAGTGGTGTGTACACATAATTATTGAATATGCATTTCATTTGTGCACATTTGACGTAAGTGAGCATCTGCATAAAAACGTACGTGTTGGTATACGAATGGATTGGTAACGTTGCAGGACATGTGTGTACTGTCACCTCGCTACATGCAACTAAATCATCTAAAGCACCGATAAACTGACGACTTTTAAGGATATCACATGCGGATGGATAATTGCAAATATCGTGCACATTATTCATGCACTCTTAATCAATTTTTCTCTCTCTTGTCGGGTCGTCGTCGTCGTCATTTCGCCTGCTACTTGCTTAATAATATTTCATCATTTTTCAGCTCTCCTGCTGCAGAACAGCGTGCGCGCGTGGTATTTATTAAGGAATTGCACACAATCCACTTCCGACTTGATCCATATACATAAATAATTAATGCCAGTCTTTGTGCATCGGCGAGCCCTTTGACATTTGCTAAATGAGTAAATATACTCGGAAATCGTTGATTGACTTCTATTACAACTAATACCTATACAGTTAAATTATTGTTTGTAAGTTTTGAATCACAAATTCCTTAGATATTGCTATTATAACCTAAATCAGTAATTGTAAATTTAAATTAGAAGATTAATTTTACACAAGCTTCGTCCCAATTTATCTCTATCCCGACTTATAAATGTTATTAATTCAAAAACTGGTATTAAATTTAAATTTTTAGAATCAAAATATAAGTTAAATTAAGACTTAAACACTTATTGGTAACATTTAAACAAGGCTTGGCTAATAAGTCATTGCCCAGATCCGGTTATTCCTAATGTCAGAGTATTGAAAAGCTCGTTGCGCATTTGAAAAACGTTATATAAGCAACAAAGAAGAGTGAAATATTAAATTACTAACTAAGTGAATAGTTTATTATTGATATTATCATAGAATTTAGACAAAAAAAAATTAATTGGATTATTTCTGTTCTAAAGTAAATTTAAAATTTGCTTAAAAATGTGCGAAGAAATCTTTAAAGTGAATTGTTACAACTAAATTATAATATAGATTAGGAAAATAACACTTGTTTGTAAGATGTCAGCAAGAGCTAACTAAGGTATGACCCAGATCCGGTTATTCCAAATGTCAGGGCATTGAAAACCTCGTTACGCATTTGAAAAATTTTAGTTCATTATCTAACCTAATAATTTATTAGAAATATTATCGCCGAACCTAGACAAAAGTTTGGAAATCCTAACTGTTATTCAAATTATGTTTTTCCGCAATTTTCCAAGACGAGCGTACCCTTAAGTAAAGTTGACATCATTGAGACGGACAGTTTTACACTGACTTACCTTATACCGTATCAAAAAATATTCCTTTTCATTCAACATTCTATTCAAAAAGAATATCACATTGACTAGGTTGGTTATTATATTACAAGATTGAATTTACTACACTACCAAAAGATCTTTTCATTTTTCTAATAGTGGGTGGAAAAATATTCTCAAAGCAACTTTTGCTTAAACAAATTGTCAGGGGGTAAAAACAAAACTAAAATTTTATCTTTTTGCTACAAAATAAATTTCCACAAATCTGGAAATTTAAGGAACTAATCGCAACATTTTTTCCATACTTAATTTTAGTGAATATGTCACCTGAAGATTTAATTTAAATAATTTGCAACATACTTTTACTATAAAATCAATTGGCACGTTGCATATGTACTTACGAACATAAATAATTCTTATTTTATTATCCATACATAAAATATTTATTGAATAAACATGCATTAATGAATATCGCTTTTGAAAATTGGTTAAAAAAGGAAGATGTGCATATATATGTATATGTATTTATATGATCGATTGCATATGTATTCGATAATATATTCATTACTCACGCCCGAATTTATTCTCTAATTAATCATGATGCGAACGAGCCGAGCCGAAACGAACGAAACGAAAATGAAACGATAATTTATGGCCCGGATTGTCTTATTAGCCTATATGGGTCAAACGAGATAAAGTAAATATCGGTTAATTATTCACGTATCAATTAAAATGTGCAACTACCTTATCGCCTTGGCCCGATCAACAAATTTATTGCTAACGACTTTATCAATGGCTAATTTGCAATTTGTATTGTCATATTATTCGTGCGCAACTCATAAATAAGTTAATTAACGAATGTGCTCGCTGATGCCATTCGTAAAGTGTTTTCAAACTACCATTTTGTCGAAAATTAAATAATTTGATAACTAAACAATAATATTTGTTATTTTTATGGTCCAATGACTAATTTGTATTGTCCTTTTTATTGCAAGGCTGATGAATATCATACTTTTCAATGTTTTTAACACAATTATTAAAATGATGTCAAGAATTGGGAATTTGATACAAAATTATTATTCAGAGACAGAAAATTTTAAAAATTATTAAGAATACTTTAAAGACTATAGTCATAATATTAGCGCAACTCATAAATCACTTAATTAATAACATTTGCTAGGCTTTTCAACTTTTTGTTTTCTATTGTGTCCAAATTAAACAATTTTTATAAACGAGCAATAAAATTTAAGGTTCATAAACAAATATTTATTATCGTTTTAATTACAAAACGCATAATTGAGTTAATCAACAACATAGCTGTTTAATATACAATTTCCGAGGTTTTTAAGCCCACAGCATTACTATTTTATCAAAAATTAAACAATTCTAATAGTAATTTTTCAAAATAAACAATAACATTTAATATTAATCATGCTGCATAGCTAAATTATATACTATTCTTTTAATTTCGACGTTTAGATACTTTTCATTTCATATTTTTCGAGGTTTTTTTAGGCCTTCCTCAGAAAAAAACAGAAAAGAGCTGTGTTCTTATTGTTTTTTGAACAATTTTTATGCAGGTCGTCTAACATTTAAATGGAAAAAACTGAATAATCAAAGCAAAAATCCTTTAAAAGCTTACAAAATCTATCACAAGTAGATTGAAGACGCACGCCTGTTCGCCTCGATCTTTTTGAGTATTCTTTTCACCTAATTTTTCGTCATATGTTGCTCCCTTTTCATATTGTTTAAGAATACGATTTTATAAATGTAACTTATGCACTAAAAGATTAAAAATTTGTAAAAGAGTAAACAATTTTAATATCAAATATTGCAAAATGGACAATAATAACTTAATTGCCTTTTAGACGTGCGAATGTTATCATGCCAAGAACACAAGAGTTGCGTTTTCTGTTTGGCATAAAAAGCAGCCGCACAGCGTGTTGCTGTTGACTAGAGAATCAATTTCGAGGCACTTGAAGACATAAAATTATCGAATGCAAATAGATTTCTTGAATTGGGACAAAATTTGCATTACACAAAGAAAAAGCTATCCCAAAATTAAATGTTTTACAATCGTGGCAATACTAAAATTGTAACTTAGGTACTAAAAATTACTACATAGAAGATTTTAAGATACAAAACACAACTAAGCGTTTCTTGGACTATGCTTCACAATTCTGTAAAGGATTTGAATGATAATTTTTAAGACTTAATTGTTTTTTTGGAGTGTGAATATTAATAAGCCAAGAACAAAAGAGCATGTCTAGTTGCATTTTCTGTTTGGCATGAAAAACAGTCGCGCTGCAGCGTGTTGTTGTTGTTGGCGAGAATCAATTTCGAGACACATGAAGACATAAAATTATCGTATGCAAGTAGGTTTATTGAATGGGCAGCGTTGCGCGAGCAAAAGGAGGAAATGATGCGAGCATCTGCCACGCATCGGCCTGGCGGACGCCTCCAGCGTCGCTTCTCGTGCCTTTATCGTCAAATATTATTTATCATAAAAAAGGCAAAAACAACAACAACATTTTAACCACAAGCGCAAAAAGTGCAAAAAATTGCGAATATTGCTTTGTTTTTTTTTCATCCTGCGCGCTTAAATTATTAATATACATATTCAATTATCATCTGTTTATACATATATAGATGTATGTATTGCAACATTATCAATTTGAGATAGGAAATGATTACTTTAAGGTATAATTAATTATCATTTAAATACATCTTTAGTGGAATATAATGCGTTTTGTATGAAATAAAGTAGCCAGGCTTGTTTTCATAAATAAAATTTTAACGATTGTTATCTCATTATTCACCTATACGATAATAATGGGTTTTTTTCTGCAAAGTTGCATACATATAAAAAGAAAAAGAAAAAGAAAAAGAAAAAGAAAAAGAAAAAGAAAAAGAAAAACAAAGCAGCGCATAAATTATTTCAAAGATGTTTTTTAATAATTGTGCAACAAACAAAAACAGACACTAATTAATAATAATCATTCTTATTTATTATGCTAAAGTGCATTAAATAATCTTTAAAGTTTTTCTGCATGCCTTTTTCGCTCAATAATCATAAGTTAAGTAATTCTATAAAAACAAATGATTTTAGCCCATTTTTGGTATTATAATAATCAATTAATTTTACATGCAAGTTATGTAATAATGGATCTGCTAGAGAAATTTGTCAGGAATTAAATGTGTACGAGTATATTAAATTTTACCTGTGGCTTAACTAGAAAATTTAGGTGCAGATGCAAATTTTGTAGGCTTTTAACACTTTCAGGCATTTTTAATCAGTTTTTATCATCAAAATCAGTTAGAATCATTATTAAATATTCTATTAGATTTGATTTAAAGAAATTATAGGCATTTTACTAGGCAAGAGTAACTTTCCTAAGTTTTGGAAAATATTATGTTTGTTAGATATTTTTACCTGTTTCGCCAAAACTGTAAATCATTTTTCACTCCAACATTAACAAATCTTGTTTCTTTCAAACATTTCGATTTCAATTCTTTTGATACATTTGTGTCTTGCGTTTTAAAAAAGAATTTCTATAATGAAAGATCGAATTACTTTAAAAGATGCAAGAGGGAACAAACTGTGTGGATGCATTTTAGACAAACTCTTAACTGTAAAGCTTAATATTTCGAAAATTGAGTAAACAAACAATAAATTTCCTAATGGCTTTTAATAATTTTAAATATAAAACTTATCATTCCTTAAATTAAACAAAATTTTATTTATCATAACAATAAACTACATATAAATATTTATTTTTGGTCCAATAAAATGTACATATGATATAAAATTAATTAGCATAGATCACCTTGAATTATTCAATGTTATACTTAGTTTTGACACGATACGTTCAATGAATTTCTACAATAAATTTCAATTTGCATATCCACTTGTTGTTGTGTGTGTTGTTGGCGAGTGAAAAAAGTGTGCGAATGTAAATTAGTTTAATCTTGTTGCGTATGTATGTTTTCTTAATTGAAATTTTATTCGTTTATATGATACTGACGTTAATTGGTCGCAGATGCAATTTATTAAATATTATAATAGATGGTTGATCGATTATATTTATTATAAATAACAACAAGAACAACAACAATCCACCAAATGTGGTACAAATATACACGCGATACTTAATCATCTTGCGTTGCGAAATTTTGAAATGAAACTCGAGAAATTGCAACAGATATGTATGAATCCAAATATACATAGGGATATTTTAATTCTTATAAATGTAAAATTAAGTAAATTAGTGTTCTATAAAGGGTTCGCGCAATGTAATTCTAATTAGACTCTATACAATTTCAATTTAGTAATGTTATGTGAGCGGTGTGAAGAATATGCAGCTTTTCCATATTGTTTTTGCATTTCTTGTGTTTTTGGTTTTGTTACTCAGTCTTTTGCACTTTATTTTCACAATATTTAGCGTAAAAATTAAGTAAATTAGTATTTTTAATTTAATAGTTTCATTTTTCAAAAAAGTCTCGCGCAATGTAATTCTAATAGGACTCTAGACAATTCCGATTTCGTATTGTTGCGTGGGTGTTCTGAAATATGTCGAGTTTTCTAAGATTTTTTTGAATTTTTCCGAGTTTTATTTATTTTTTGCTATTTTTTGCGATATTTGGCGTTTTTCTTGCATTTTTTAGGATTCACAATGTAATTCTAATCAGATTTTACAGATTTTCATGATCTGAAAAGTTTCGTGCTTTCTCAGATTGTTTGCATTTCTCACATATTTGTTTTTACTTTTTAACTATCTTTTTTTGCATTTCTCATGCCTTTTTTCAATCGTTTACACTTTTTTTACAATATTTAGTGCTTTTTTGCATTTTTTCTCGATTTGTATCATTATATCATCTGTTTTTTAAAGATTTATGGTCGTTTTACACGTTTTTTGCAATTTCTGTTCATTTTATTAGTTTCGTCACAACTCCAATGCCTTTTCTTTACAATCTCTCTCTAGTAAAAAATAGCACAAAAATGCAAAAAAACTGCTCGAAACTTTTCAGACAACACTTGTAATTGTAAGATATTAAAAAAATTACGTCCTCGCTAACAGTTAAGATAAAAAACTAGGTTATGTTTAATGTACCAATACATATTATGTCAAAGATTCATTAGTGCCATCAACATATGTTTTTGTCGTAAGCTTTAATTTTTTTTACCTTAAAATCTATCCCAATTATTATAAATAACTTAAAAAGACAAAAAGCGCTTACAATTTATTATACTGTGTACTACGTTATTATATATAGTGTGTCGTGAGTCCGCACTTAATTAAAACATTTCAATCGAAAGTACAAATTGATACAAAAACACCATTTTGTGTTGTAACAATACGACATAAATTATTTTTTATCGTTTTAACATACCATATATTAAATGACTTTCCATTACACATTCAACAACATATTTTCGATCATAATTAAAATTAAAAGTGTCTCAAATAAATTTACGTCGACATGAGATGAACGTCGTAGATTAAATTATAATTCATTGATCGTGCAACTATTTAATATATTGTAGATGCAATAAAATAATAAAAATGATTAAGATATATATTATAAATTATAAAGAACACTTTAAGTATGTTCTTGAAATTAGAACAACGCTTGCCAAAAAATCTGGATTCGATTTTTTGGCACTCGTAATGAATAATTTATGCGTATTTACAGGTGCAGATCGAGCAGCCGGAGAAAAAAAAGGCTTCAATTAAAGGACGCGTATCAAAATCAACATTTTGTTTTGTTGCTGCGTTACATATACGCGCGATGCAGCACATACTATATTTTTTTTACTTCTTGTTTAAATAAATGATGCCCAATTTATATAATTCGCTTCTTATTTCATCAAGCAGCCAAAGACCGTTATAAATTTCAGCTTCAATCGCTATCGAGGCACCGAGACAGGACCAACTGCCTCGCACGCTTGTAATTATATAATATGAGAGCATTTTAATGTCGATGTCCAATCTGATATTAATCATGCATTCAATTAATGCTTCTCTAATGCCTAATTAGTGCAAACTTAATGTGGATTTAATTACTCGACATGTTTTGATTTACTAATTCAGGAATTATAATGCTAATTTGTCTTTTGATCTCTAAATTAGCTAACCAATTTGTAAGTAAGCATACTAGAACATCAATTAGGTATATCAAACTTCAGGAACATTTTATTGTTTGTAAATTACAAATAGTAGATCTTAAACTCCTTTACTTTCTTACCCAAAATATTATTACCAGCATACAAAACTTTAGATGTTTTTATTTACTATTTTGTCTTCTGATCTATAAATTAGATAAGCAGTTTATCAAAAACTATGAAAATATCACAAAACACTTACCAATAATTAAAACACATATTAGATACGTTAAACTTTCTTTACAAGCAACATTTGATTGATTGTAATGTCCAAAAAAGTAGGTCTTTAATTCATTTACTTGCCCAAAACGATATTACTTACCTGCATACTATATTTTTGTGCTTTGATTTAGTAATTCATAAATTAAAATGCTAATTTGTCTCTTCATCTCTAAATTAGCTAACCATGTAGGTAAGTATGAAAAAATCACTCACCACTGATAAAAATCTCAATTTGTTTTCCTTGACAATTAACCTCACTTTATATAAACAACATTGGATTGTTTGTAACATCTACTATAAATGTTTTCACAGCCAACTCTTTATATTTTATAGAGAGCTTTTCGCTTTGACGCAAAAAACAAAACGTATTTTAATTAACCTAAAAATTAATTAAAAAGTTTAAGACGCTTGAAATAATAATTATTCAATAATTTTCAAGATATTAAATTCAAGGTCCTGAACAATTAATGAAAGCTTATTACATATTATGGTTGATTTAATATTAAAATTCATTTTTCATTAAAATTAGTGCGCAATTAAGTTGATTCGTGTAATAGCCTCGTTGACATTGCTAATTCGTGCATATCTTTTGAAATCTTGAAATGTAAACAACAGTTCGTCATTAAAATTATATCGTGACGTATTTGATAAAATTCCACATATTACTATCAGCCGTCGACGAACAAATTCACGATGCATATTAAATGACTTTCTGAAAGTTGTTGCATTGCACGAAAATCACCACAATGATGAAATTCTAATTCTGATCTCTTTTTTTATAAATAAGTTTAAAATTGTGATTTAGTTGTTATTTTATACGGAATAAGAGAAACAGATAGAGAATATATCGTAGCTAAGAAATATTCGCTAAATGTTTAGTGAAGCGAAGTGAAGTATTTGGTAGGTTATGAAATGTGACAGAACTTTTTGCGAAATCAGTGGAATTTTCCTCTCCATTGCATCAAAAAAATTGAGTCTCATTTCATACAAATGTAATCATTTGCGTTTATGGATGTTAATCCAATTAAAGGTTGGCGCATCCTGGCTTGATTACAAAGAAACTTCTGTCACTTTGACATTTCAAAATAAATTGTTGCCAATTCTAGCTAATTCTTATTTGTTTTAATACATCTAATTGAGTTGTTGCCAGTAGTAACAGATAAAAGATAGGCTGTTTATAAGATGTGACAAATCTATTTCTTTGGAATCAGTCAAGTGACGTCACGACTTTTCTTCCCTATTTGAACACAAAAATTGAGTCTCATTTCATAGAAATGTAATCATTTGCATTTATAGATGTTAATCCACTATTAATCAACTAATAAAAATCTATCGTGCCATAAAAAATTTACAACGAAATTAAATTGTCACAAAACGTTATAATACTTGACTTGCGTGCCGATGTCTTCGAATACAAATAAAACGAGCGACTCAATTTCCACTTTGTATGTGGGTGCCTTTCTTTTGTTCAGGGAAAAACAGGCGGTCGCTGAAAAATGTCGGACCGGACAACGGAGGAAAAGAAGGCGACGCTACAGCAAGTATGCCAATACCAACTATCTGCCGCACATGCAATTCATTTTCGTGGTAGCTAGCTGGACTGTCCGATTATCAGTTAATGAATATATCATGGCCACTTGAGACCTAATCGTTCACAATTCAAAGACTCGAAAAAAGATATTAATCAAAGACAAAGTAAACACTGTTAATCATAATCAAACTTTGTTTCAATGCTTTCAATATTACTAATTACATTTCGAGCGACCGTCACGTAATATACGAATTTATATACATATACAGAAATCAACCGATATATACAATTAAAACGTCCTTATCAAATGCATTTTCATAAACGAACTATCTGTTTGGTAATCATGATACAATGTATAATATATAGGTAGCGATTCAAACATTTATTGTATTCATATCGATACGTAAATGATTAAAAATCTAATTAATTTAATGAAATCATTGCATAAATACAATAGAATAAAACAGAACTAGTAATGTTGCTAAAACAATGAAGTTTGACAAATAATAAATCATTCGGAAAACGGATCAAGTAGCGGGTTTGGCCAGAACAAACTTGAAGTTTATGATCCTTAGAGGCCGTTCTATTTTACGAAATTTGTAAAACTATAAAAGGAACTCCAATAACAAAGAAAACGACAATAATAAGTTACTTTTCGACTGATATACATTCCAAAATTGTTAAAATAAAGAAAAATGTAGATGTAAAATTTGATTTGGTTTACAACAATTATATTTCAAAACGATTTTCAATATTGTTCCTAATGATTTGACATTTACAAAAAATCTCACAATATTAAAGGATATTGCGAATGGTCATATTGTAAAAGTTTTCGCATTTTTTCCAAGCAATTTTGGGTAATTGTATTATGCAAAATGATTAAAAAAGACAGTAGTTAACAATAGTTAATGAAAAATGTGTCAAGTCACCTAAAACGATGAATATTTCATATTTTCAGCATAAATAAGTCGTTTACTACTTTTTTACGTTACTTATAGAAAAATGTATAGGAGTAGTAGAGTAAGTAAAAACAAAACATTTATATTATTATAATCAGTGTACCAATACGACAAAAATTCTTTTATGAAAAATTAGAACTACGGATTTAACCCGCAGCATTCTTAATTTAAAACCGAAAAAAAAATGATTTCCTATCGTTTAATATTCATAAAATGCGCATAATTCTTATAAATGCCACATACATCAAAATCTAGGCACGATGCATACGCCAATTACCATAATTGTTTCATTTATCTCCCCGAAATAAAGAATGCGCGTATATAGTATGCAAGCGCACATGCATGCAAAAAAACCGGCAAAATATGCACAGTGCAGCGAAAATCATAAATGCATAATATACATAAACGAATTTCGAGTCAATTATAATGTGTACACTTCCCATCCAGATGCAATTATTCAATGAAACTTATATTTCCATTTATTAAACGAGCGCGCACACATTTTTAAGTACATCTGCGATTTAATCGGTTTCGATTTTTATCTGATTTCGAATTATCGACTCTTACTCATCCATTTGGTGTATAAAAATGCGCAGCGCGTTTTACTTCCTGCTTTATATCATTACATAATTGCTATGTGCTATTGCAGGCTTAAATTGTGCCATTGATTGTTTTCAGGTGCTTTTTTAAATCATAACATTTACTGATTTCTTTCATCGTTCATTACCTGAAATAGTTTTTAATTGTAACGTATTTTAAATGCGAAGTTTCAAAATGATACAAAAAGTGGTGAAAATTCGGACAATATCTTTAAAAACGTTAATATTACACTCTCCATTTATATTTATTTGCGATACATTACTCTACTTTTATGAATTCGCAAAAAAATTAATTCATTGCACAAAAAAAAAGAGTGTAAATTTTACAAATTTTGTCTTGTTTATGGCTAGTGTTGATGCTTTTAAAAACGAGTCGAGGTGCCAGAAGAATAGCCTTATTCAAAAGAAACTATGTGGGAATCCATAATTAATCCATAGTGACTTTATAATGCCTTAGGCTCTTTTAAAACTAAATTTGCCAACAACAGTAACCTGAAAAATATATTATAATAAAACAATAAAATTGAAAATTCGTGACTGGAAACAACCCTACAAAAATACGTTAACCGAAAAATGACAGGATCTGAACAAAAATTTTACATGGCTTCGCCTTTAAGAAAATAAATTAACAAATTCACTTTATTTGTAAAAAAAAAATTAAATTGTATTGCAATAAATACAATAATAACAGTAAAATTATTTAAAAAATGCTTTATACAATTTTTGGGTAACATACAATTAAAAAATCATAAATATGTTATTTTACCACAAGTAAATAATATTCATCAGCTGTTAATAGAAATTGTGGTGAGCGAATCGAAGTAGTTGTCATGAGCTTTCGTGTAGCGAATCGATAAATGAATATTCGATAAATTAGCTTCACCGAAATGATAATTCCTATACTTCTTCAATATGTAGGAGGCGTCAAATGCCTCTCTATTTTTATTGCTGTTAGTGCTGCTGCTTTCAACACCGCTCTGACGAAATAATGAATTCATTAATGTCACATGCAATTTCACGCTGTCGAATTGTTTTCGTATTAGACCTAAAAAAATATTATTACATAATTAATAATAATTTGCATGTCACATTTAGGTCGGCACGCTTCACATGCATACATACAACATCCAATTTTTATAGCAAAATACAACGATCTTATTGATATGTATTTTCAAATTAAGAAATGTGCAAATAATATTAACAATAAGGTCATTGTTAAAATTAATTGATTTAAAGGATTTCATTGGCACTCCCTATTCACACTTTTCCTTCATTCGGCATTACCGAACAATGCAAAAAAAACATACATATTTTAAGACACAAAATTTATCGCAATATAGTGCAGATAATACAAATTCATTTCGAATTACTACTGTTTTGACTACAAAAGCATTACGAGGCTTCCCCAAATCGCAAGCAACAAGCGTAATATCACATAAAGATGAAAAAAATCGATTCATTTGAATGGTCTAGTTCTAAAATTCGATGGTTTCATATCCGTCATTTTTATTACCAAAGTAAATAAATTATAATATATATAAATCTTCACCAACAATAGAACAAAATGAATTACTGATGACCGAAACGCTACTAATGAATTGTGAACGAATGAAAGTATACAAATCGCGATAATAGGAATAAGTACATGCACCCAACTCTTTTCTTACACGAATTTCAAATAATTTGGAAGTCAATCCAGCGTATCTTATTTAATTTAATTAGGGTGTATGTATGAAAAATGTTTACTAAAGATAATGTGTTAACACTGATACAAAATATAGAGTGATTATTAATTTCGATTGAAATAAGATTAGATAAGTCTATTAGTTTTACTTCTATTAATTAAAACTAAAACGTCTCTGTATGAGACTATTTTTATCTTGACTTTCTATACATCGTATGTATTTCAAACAAAGTAATTAATACTTCTTTGCATGGTTTTATACAATACATATTCCTATTTTTTTCATCCTACACGATATTATACATCCGCAATTTTATCAAATACATGTATTTTTTACTCAATTTTTCTGATAACGTATCCACCGTAAAAAGGGAGTTGTGTCTATTTAACATTAATGAATTTAGTTGTGAAGACTGCTTAAGAACGAACCGCGTTAGCTAAGTTTCTAATAAAATGGATAAGCGAATCAAGTAATTACAGTCTTTCGGTACATTAAAGTATAGTTCTCATCATGATGGGAACAACATTTCTTAAATTACCTTTTCTAGCATAGAATTCAACAATTTGATCCGCCAATTTCTGAAAACTCGAATTATACTTCGAAATATTTAGCTTCACTTTTCCATACAGAACGTCTACGTTTGTTGGATCGTCATTCATTATTTCAAGTCCTTCCAGTATCACTTTTAATCCAGATACATTTTTAAATAACGGTCTAAAATCAGAGAATATTATGTAGCTATTTCACTGAAATAATGGCGTAGGATATTTACTCAATTATTTCTTCTTTGCATTCATGTAAGGTCTTCACAGCCAAATCGAATTCAATGTCATCTAGTAGCACTAGTGGAGCTATGGTTAAATGCAGCTTATCTGGATTTTGAAATATTGTTTCATCGACACCACGTAAAGGTGGCCCATTCAATAATTCAAGCTAAAAAATCAACAACATCTATGGATAAGCTATCAAAAGTTTGCATATTAATTATCACTTTAAATTGCTGGAATTTCGATTTGATTTCATCGGAGACGACAGGGATTGAAATAAAATGTGTCAATGGTTGTAGGTCCCTCATTTGTAGAACAATCATCTGCACTCGCACACGTGCTGACGAGACATTTCTTTCAGAAGATCCAGTAATGACGATATCACCACTTTCGCCTGGCTTTGGTACTTTTATTTTCGTATCCGTATCCATTTCAATTTCCCTACGCTTCATACCTTTAGCACCAATGATAGATCCATGAAATGCACTGAAATAAATCAAAATAATTATTGTAAATAAACATGTAAATATTAAATTACCTTGCCACGTGAAATTGTGTGAGAAATTTGCCACTTTTCGTTAATTTAATCTCGATATCGTCTTCCAATTCGGCACAGTTTATCATTTCATCTAAAATGTAAACGTAAATATTGTTTAGATGCTAGTTATCATGAATATTACCATCATTGTCCAGGTATGGTAGCAATTTTTGTGCCCTTGTTGCTGGAATTTCCGTAGGATATTGCCGAAATCTACATTTTCCAACTATATTAATTTGTGGATTGATGAATGGAAATGCCTCCTTCGTTGATAATATATTCATTTTGTTAATAAATTAAAAATATTTATAACAATAACCACAATGTTGACACCGTTGACACTGCTGACGGAAATTTTGAGGCATGTAGGTTTAGTTGCATGATAATTTTGTTAGCAAACAACGCCATCTTGGGAACAGTAGATACATTTATTAAAATAATTTGTCTATATCCACAATTTTAAATTAAAATAACAACAACCATACAAAAAGAATTAACTAATTTATAATACTATATTGCGTTTTTAACTAATTTAACGTCATATTAATAATTTCTGAATTTCAAACTTCTTATTAAATAATTGCCAATAACGCCAATAACAGTGGGTAACAGTTTAAAAACTTTAAGGCTGTATTTAGCACTTTTTGAACCATTTTTATAAACATTCAATAAATAAAACAAAAGTTTACTATATTTAATTTTTTTATATTTTGTAAATAAACTATTCTGTTCCATTTATTATGCTTGCTTTAGAAGTCATATAACGCAATAAATTATTTAACATAAATTGAATTGAAAAATAATTATCAAGTCTAGTGTCAAAAATATATTATAAATTTATCATTGATAATGGCTCATAAAATCCATTCTCGCCGACACTGCCCATTAATGATAAATGGATCGAATTGAATTCGCAAACACCAAAATCGTATTCTTTGTAATTTTCCATAATATGCCTTGCATCAATCGGGATACGTCTTCGTCCTGAATTTTTTCGATATTTAGTGTTAATTAGCGTCATGTGCAGTTTTACAGATTCGGATTTTTCAGCCTTACACAGTCCTATAAATAAAATGAAATCTATAAGAGATAAACAAATGATTTATATTTAGATGCATTAAACCTTTTAAGTGAAAATGATTCATTATATCATCTGCAATTTTCTGTAGTGTTAAATTGTCTTCTTCATTTTCAAATTGTGCCTTTGCGTACAATACGTCAACCTTTTTCAAGTTATTATTCATACAATTTAATCCTTTGATGCGGATCTGTAAATTAGTTCCATCGCCCAGGTACTTCCTAAAAACCAATTCTATCATTACAAAATTTTAATTTCTGTGACACAACTCAAGGCTTTAAAAGTGCATTAAATAACCTTGTACCACCTTATAAATTATTCCTACAACTGAATTATAGAAAAGAAAATAAGATTTATTTTGTATCATCCAGCAATTCAGTTGCTGTTTAATTATAAGCATTGATAATTTGAATAAACAAGAATAATAAATTTATACTCATATTCTTAATCCTAATATAATTTCTATTAAAAATTGGGTCAAAATTTGAACT
>JARJDW010014179.1:0-13402 GCA_030264715.1 Adinopsis sp. GC000173
TACGAATTTTGATTAAAAGTGAACTAAAATTACATGATTGTGCGAAAAATTACACTATAAATCTTTCTACATTATTTCGTATTTTTTTGTTATTTTGAGAGAATTTTTGTAAATATTTGCTTAAGTATAGTGGAACCTCGCTTAACCACCATCTCTATTTAACGGGATCTTGCTCACTATAACGTCGAGAACTATCTAGATTTATACTATGACTTGGTTATGCGCATTTCACTTCCTCCCAATAAGACAAGTAATATAGACTGATACAGATTCGTAGTTTTCGCTCTTTTTGTACGTCTAATGTTGTTGGGGTCAAGTTATTTCAGACTATTACAACTTATTATTATTTACTACATATTATAATCCTATGGGATTCCCATATGATTGGTGATTCCACTCAGTACCTCTCAACTACTTTCAATTTTTTGTAGACACCTACTATTTTGAATGAATCTAAATTTTAACAAATCCTATGTCATTCGATTGCGTTCCACAGGGTCCTGCAAAATTACCTCCCATTTACACATACCTTTATGTTGCGAAAAAAGAACGGCTGTTAATTTAGATTTCACTGCACCCAACAACGATAACAGAAAAATTAAAAAAAATTATTACATCACAACGAATCGTAATATACTCGTATAGTAACTTTCATTCAATTTAACGCATTTTTAGCATATCATAAATATAATCATTGTGATTTTTCTATTTTAGAGTCGAACGCCTCTGCATCCAGAACCCGAAACTCCTCAATCGCTCCTCCAACCAGAGGATGCGCTAGCTGCAATGATGCCGCCGCACATGATGATGGGCCCACCGACACCGATGCACCATCACGAAGAAATGCCGCCACCTGCGACCCCATTTACTGGTGGATATCCAGGCACGCCGGCGCCGCACATCGACGAGATGCCACAGCTCCAGCCCGATCAAGTCCACTCGCTGCTTAACGAGCAGGATACGTTGGGTAATCTAGTGCCGCCGATGACACCTGCGTCGACGGAGGATCTACTCGCTGGACATGGGCTTGGCATTCCACAGACGCCGCATCATGATGCGTTTGGCTCGGTGGATCTACCGCAAATGGAAAATATGGGATACGATCATGTACGTATAAAATTTACTTGCATAGCAATTTTTTTAATTAACTTATTTTTTGTCTTAAAAATTATATTTGCAAAGAACTAACTATTAGCAATGATTTTCGCTTTTTTATCAATTTTGTATAAAAATGCTTAGTTCTTTCGTTTTTGCTAAGATGGAATACCAAAAAATGTAGCCTCTAACGTTATTATATATTTTTTACAAAAGAAAAATTAACATTTTAATAGAAATTGACATTATCTCTTGATTTTAATTGAAGTTTTACATTTTCTAAGTTATCTTCGTTATGTTCTATCAAACATTATTATTGTTATTTTATAATTGCTAATTTTTATGCGTTTTTTTTAGAACAATATGCAAATGGCTAACATGGGCTACGATGAGCATCTACCCGCCCAGACGCCGGCAGGCGCAATGTCCGAGCGTGTGCAATCGCCGTGGCACGGGGACTACGATTTCCCACAATCGGTCGATCCGAGCGAGGAGCAGCAGGTGGACGAGTCGGACGAACAGTTTGAGGAGCGCGTGCTGAACAAGCGAGCATATCAATTGTTTACCATCGTGCGACAGAAGATGGTACACAACGACCGACTGACGCTGAGCGAAATGTGTGTTAGGAATAGTAGGAAACAAGTAAGTCTTGTAACTATTTAATATTTAACACATTGTTTTATATACAATAAAGCATAGTGTGCTACATGAAGTAGTAGTAGTTTGTTATAACATTACGCTGGTCTACTGACGTTTAACTTGGCCGTACCATCACTGAAACCGTTGAACATAGTGGACTTTTTTTATCATTTGAAAAAACAAAAACTTATCTCATTAAATCGACTGAAATTCAAACACTAATCACTGAAATCTTATAAAATTTGGAATTAGGCTTCCTAATAACGTTTCTTAATAATGGCATGCACTAATTGACATTTGTATCTCAATAATTGTATTAGAGCTCGCGAATTATCTTAATATGTTTTATTGTTGAAGCATTTGGTTGAAGGTTTTTTTTCTAAAAGATTACATTTTTTACAATACAATTCATTTCCTATATAATAATCCTATATAAAATGACGGTGTTTTTATTGAAACACTAGCTCTAAAGGAAAAACTAAAAATTTTGAATTATGAATATAAAGTAAGATGCTTTAGTGGCTTAAGTACAAGTAAGAGTTAACGTCTAGTTTTATATGCACGGAAGAATCTGTAACGTGGAAACTCAGTCTAGGAGTACTTTTTTCATTCGCATACACAGTTTTGTTATCGCAAAAATCACAAAAACACATCAAATGTTCCAACCTTTTGAAATATTCTTTATTTGATAAAAACAAAGTAGCAAAGTACCCCGCGACGTCATCACTAAAGTATTCGTTTTTAGGCAAAATTAAATAAATATTTGAATAGACTCATGGTTTAACATATTAAACTTATTATTGATTCCTATATTTTCATTGCAGGCGGCGCAGAAATTCTACAGTCTACTCGTACTAAAGAAGTTCCAAGTGCTAGAACTGGAGCAACAAGGCGCTTATGAAGAAATCTACGTGACGAAGGGCGACAAATTCGAAAATCCTGTTATGTAAGCTGCAAAGAGAAGATTGTTTGCCAAGCAAAGCAAAAAAAACTCTAATTATACATGTACATATTTTTTTTACATTTCGATGAGAGATCATCAATATTTTTTTGGCTATTTTTATGTTTACACTATATTTTAAGTACAGAATAGATTTTATTTACATTTATTGTAATATATTTCAAGAAATAAGATTTAAATTGGGGAACAAACAAATGGAGGCAGAAGTCGAGTGGAGTTTTGTAAAAAGAAAAACATATTAGCTCTAATTTTTTTACTTAGAAAATTTTTCACCAAAGGATTTTCACACTTTTTTGTTTTAATTAGCAAAATGGCGGTTTATTCGAATTTATTATCCCTTTTTATAGAACTTATATTTTTACTTAATAATTTCTATGAAAAAGCGCAGTATCTTTTTATTATTTTAATACACTTATACACCATTAAAATGATTGAAAGATTTATATCTTTTTACAAAAAAACGTGCATGGTAATATTTTTTGTTACAAAACATTTATATTGTAAATAATTTTGATTGTAATGAATTAGAATGCTTATAAGCTCCATTTTTATTTATGCGCATTTTAATTTATTAATAATTATAATAAGAGATGTTTTTTCTTGAAAAACTGTTCACAGAGTTTTGTAAATTTTATTAATATATTTATAGGTCAATAGTATTATAATGTAGTATGAATTATTATCATCAAATAATACTGTTACTATGTTTATATACTTTATTAATTTGTCAGAGATCAACAGGAACTAGTTTTTTTCATGTAATTGTAATGTTATTTTACGACATTTTTTCAATAAATTAATTCAAACCCATATGTTTATTATTGTGGGACAAATATTTTTTCAAAAAATATGAAAAAGAAAAACCCGGTACATTTGCTGCATAAGTTATGTGATCACTGCATCGTTTGCAATCGGATAAGAAAAAATACATAGCAACATATGTTTGGATGCACATATGACGCCGAAGTTTATCCGAATCCTTTCATCAGTCTCAGTTGTTATCAAAGTTGACGCCGATACCAAGAGTGTATTGTCGTCCCAGTCTAAAAGTGAAGGCAATTAAACCTGCAAATAACAAAATTTAATACATTAACACGTTAACTGCCGCCTACTATTTTTAAGCAAATTGATTTAACAAAGTTTGTACAGCCCGCGTACAATTATAAGTATTGCGTAGACGCCGCATGACACGCCGGAGGACATTTGAATTTGATGATTTGATACTAAATTGTACGCCGGCTGTTTGTTGCCGATGGAAAATGTAATCTGTATAAAGTATTCTGCATATATAAAAACTTGTGTTTGCTTTGATTCGGCGCTACATTGATGAAGAAATATGTAATACAAATGAAATTTTCGAAATGAACGCATCGGCGTGTGGGACACACCGTAGTAAAACGTGGAGCGGCGTATCAGAATATGTAGCTGTTGGTCGCCGGCTGTACATNTGTGCTAAGTAATAATTTCCTCTACAGCAGATAAAGATTAGTTGCTGGGTTTTCTCAAAAATGGGATTCCAAGTTGAAAATAGTTCAATTTTATTTGCCTTATTTCATAGCCTCTGAAAATGTGAATGATTAACTTAGTATCTCATTGCAATGTAAAACTCTTCTAGTTACAGATTACTTAAAGAATAAAACAATCTATAATACGGTTTTAATGATATATGCATTTTAATTATAAGTGATCTGAACAACTTTTTATAGATACCCCGCCCTTGACAGCATTTAATAAACAAATTTTATAACGTGAATAACGTTTAACAACTGTTACTGTTATTTAGCAACTAAAAAATAACAGATCGTTAAATAACGACACATCACTATGGCTATATCGTAAATAAACATACATCTCAAAATACTTACTTACGGGGCGAGAGCACGCATATACACGTGTTGTCCGTGCATATTTTATATTTATACATTTTTTATTAAAGTTTTTATCAATTTAACGTTTTACAAGTGATCACTCAGCGATTGAAGGCAGAGAGACCCATTGCTAGTGATACATTCTACAATATGTAGGCTTTAATAAGTAAGTTTTAAAATAGTAAATATTTAAAATAACAAATGAAAACTCGTTACGAATTAGGTATTTCAATATACTTTATTCACAAACCGCTACTGTAGTATGAGCTTTTTTTAATAAATTACACTTAAACAAATCGTATATTTATTAAAGATAGAATTACCTACATAGCGTATTGCGGAGAAATTAATTCTCACAAATAATTGTATTTTATATTGACATTGTACTTCAGTAGCTAATGACATATTTTCAAATGTCTAATTGTAATAATTAATTTTTAGCATCATGAAGGAGGTAAATTTGCAAAGGTTTTGCAAATTAAATAATATAACAGCATATTGAATAAATATATTATGGTCTACCCAGAGACGAAAATCCAATGCGAGAGACTACACAAGATATAACATAACATTACAACATTAAACATAAGTGACAAAATCCAACAAATAACAAACTATTGTTTGTATACAAATATATATTTTTATATACAATTTATTTACTAAAACTTTTTTGCGCGAATAAAACAATACTTATATGATTTTTGCCTTCTTACTGAACTGATTTTGTGTGTAATCGTTAATTCCTGAAATATTTGTGTGGCGAACGTAACTTACAAAACTGGGCAATCAAACATTATATTGCTAATAAGATAATCACGATTAAAAAACGTCAAAAACCAAAATGCCGAACATTAAAATGTATAAAGCAAACAAGAAAATGTCCCACATAACTAACTAAATAATGCCAAACACCTAAAAAGATACAAAACATTAAAAACCAAAGATAAAATTATGTAACAACAACTCTTGGCGAATAAAAACGTACCCTCTTGGGTTCATCTCAAAGTGAATATTGGTCGCCTCATTCGCTTGAGTTCGAATATTCTAAACAATGCAAACTTATTGGCAACTTATTCTCACAATTTGCGAAAACTAATTTGCATTTTTTTATATGAACTCTAGTGTACCCCCAATGGTACGCGTAACATAGGTTGAAAACCGCTGCCCTAGGCAGTTAACGAAAAAATATTTTTTTTGCAAAAAAAGTAGTCAAAAACCAAAATTGACGATGTTAATGATCGGTTAATCAATAACCGAAATTACACTGTATACGTTTTATTGTAGAATACATTTCAGTAAAACATTTAATAAAATATTTAAAAATATCGTAAACAATGTGTTAAAATTACATAAAATTCACTACTTGTCGTTAAAAACAGCTAATGGAATTTAAAAATGCGTCTTTTAGCACCGTTCATAATTCATTAAGTAAACAAATTATTTATTTTCGAACTTGCAGGATAATTAATAAAGGATTGCCAGGCGTGTATAATTTATGCGTCCACATTATTAATGTCTTAATAGAAATAATTTACTCATAAATAAAACCCACTTGAACATGACATTTCGATTGTTTATTCAGACTACCATTACCTGCACGCAATCACAATACGACAGTCGCGAACGGAATGCATCCGAAACTGCTCACCATCATTAATGCGCTCATCACCAGCTACTTCAACAAGTTCCTATGCGTGTATAACATTATCAACAACCCTAATTTATGCACTATAAACACGCTCCTGCCCAACGTAGTTGTCAACACCTCCATCACGATGATGTTCCATACGTTTAAGTGTGCTGGCATCGTCGTATACGGCGGCGACATGGTGCAGACGTTTGAGGCCGTCGAGGCAGGTCTAGCGGACACTGATCTGCGCTTTAATAACAGGTGATACATTTTCGTGACGGATGATGCGCCGGTGGAGTTCAGCGACGAGGCAATTGTAGCGAATAGAATTATTGTGCAGGTAGTGTTTTTAGATGAAGGGGGTGAAGTTTGTGTAAAGATTTGGTCCCAACTGAGAGTATTGGTCTATGAAGTCTGTACAAACGATAATGAGGTGCATCTTCCTCAAATTACGGGTGATAAGTTTATTGGGAACAGGGTAATCAAAGTCACCACGTTTACGTATCCTCCCTACATTAATTTGGGTAAGTAAGGTTGGTTCTACAGAGTGGCCCAAAAGTCATACAATCATTTAAAATTCGAATAACTTTTTATTAACATTAACGAAGTCCGCTGTCACCTAAATGGATTTAATAAAGTTATGCAATTTTGGGGTTTAGAAAAACTATGAATAGTCCAACAACATTGTTTTTTTGAAGGATAATTACACGAAATTCTGAAACTAAGTGGCCACAGTTATCCGACTTAACTGACAGACTTTTCTATGGAGTCATTTAAAAGATATAGTATTCCACAACAACCCTAGAGCTATTCAGCAATTGAAGGTCAACATAAATCCAGAAATACTACGATATGTAAATATTAACTGTCTAAAAAGAGCTTGTCATTGGTAAAATGATGATGATGTTATTTTCAAAATTTAATAAAATCAATCTCCAAGAAGTGCCCTTTCTGTTTGTAAAGGAATAAATGTTACTTGTCAAAGACTAAAAGAGTTATTCGAATTTTAAATGGTCTTGTGACTTTTGAGCCACATTATACCTCACGGGTGGGCAAAAGCCGGCCCGTCATTCATTTTCACCGAGCGCCAAAATAAAAAAGGAAAAAGATGATGCGTTCAAAAATGCTATCAAAAATGTTTCTAGCCCGAAAATCGAATCTCGAATATAAGTTGATTTTATGAGAATGAAAGAGGACGAGTTCTACATTTTTACAAATATCTATAAAACTATCAATCATTCGAGAAAATTAAGTCTATCAAAATTTGTAACTAATGAAATTTTACATACAATTCTAAATTGCAATAAATCGCATTAAAAATCTCTATTAGGAGTGAACATTATTAAAGATTTTAACAACAAAATTTACTCAAAATTTACAAAAAAATTTATACTAGCCATTAATTTAATCATTGTCGGTTTTAATGTTGAATATTATACAAAAATTGTATATACGTGCTGAGATAAAAATGCTTTTTTGACTTTACGCATTTGAGCTCTAAGATTGCTAGAGAATTTTCTTGGGAATCATAATCACATGACAACTGACATGACGCATATGGATATTTGGTGACATAAGGCATATCTTAGGTTAGTTACCTCTTTAGCATTTGAGGTAAACGTTTGTAACTATGGGTTCTTATGTGATTATTCTTCCCAATAATGTAAATAATCATAATTATAAAAAAACTCATGTGGCCCATCGATAAAAAATAGTTGCTCACCCCTGCTAAACTCGTACATATACATAAATTAAATACGCAATAGGAATATTAATATAATTCAATTTATAAAACGTAGCACTTAATAGAATTGTTAATAAATCTTGATAATGTAGCTATAAATAACAATAAAACATTACCATTTTTGTATAAAAAACAATCTAATAACAGTAATAAATTACAACAATGTAGGTAAAATGTTTTTCTTTGATTTTAGAGGAAAATAATGGAGTGGAATATATGTATGTCACATCGTTTGCAAAGATCTTTAATCTAACTATTAAAATACGCCACGAGTCTGAAAACAAATGGAATCAAGCCGAAAATAATGTTAAAAGTGGCATTTCAGATTTGGCTTTAGGTTGATATAAACTATATATATATTTGCATTTTTAATAACTAACGACACAATTAAATTGATTGCAGGGGGATTCTTTCCACTTACAAGGCGTCGTGTAACGCTCGATTTTTCAACATACACGGTCCGATGTGCTTTGACATTTCTAATCCCACACGCACGGTAATTTATTTTTAAAATTGATTTGATTCAGCATTAAAATATTAGATTGATGCCTAATAATCGATATTTGTTACATTATGAACTTATACTCGCTTTCATAAAATGAGTAAATTGCCTGTAATTTGAAGAATTAAATAGCAAACACAAGTTTGTTGGTCCTATATAAAACTATAGTATATACTGCTTCTATTTACTGTTAAGAAGTGAAAACATTTATAGTAGTTATANCCTATGCTCCTAAGTCGTACCCCTTATAGCCTAAGTCGTACCGCAGCTTTCAATTGGAGAAACAAAGTAGTGAAGCATATTTTTCATTATATTCTGTTTACATAACACCTATGTGGATACAACCTGTAAAATTTGGTAATTAACGTCTAACAAAATTGTAATTCTGATAATGTAATTTATTAAATTTTAAACATTAAAGTACTGAAGATGAAGATGTAAATACAATATGCAAGCAATTTTAAACGAAATGTATCTATTTTGATAATTATAGATTTGGAAAAAAAGTACTTACTAGCACAATAAGAGGGAAGTACAACTTAGGATCCGAGTGAATATTATTAATATATGATTGTCACACAATATCCAATCAATATTTAACTTTGGTATACAAGGCAAATAATGCTTAAATAAATGTATGATATATATTTAAAACGTAATATGCAATTATCTAGTTTGAATTAGCTGTAGAAGCTTACAAATACTAGATAAATATTAAATGACATCGTTAAAAAACGAACTTTGTTGAATAAAATCTGCACGCCCAGTGATGGGGCGACAAAACTTTAATATACGCTAAATGGGACTAAATTGATTGTATTGTCACTGTATTTGGAAGTTTAGGCCTTATAACTTCTTCAAAATCGCGGAGGTACGACTTGAGCAACCTTCCCCTACTCATCTTCAATCCCAACATTATCTATCTAAGTACTAAATGACAAAGTTTGCCCGATTCAAAATTGGCGATACAGAAAAATTAAAAAATAAGTAAAATTTACATTGTTTTAGTAAAGATATAATTAAAGGGTTTGCTGCAAAAAGCAGATAATTGCCATTTCAAGTTATATTTGTAGTACGTATCACTAAATGCTCTGCTTGATACAAAAATGATGAAACTCCAAAAATTAGTTGTTGCGTCCCAAACGCTTAACTTTTAATTAATACAATAAGAGCTGCGTTAAAACATTTTACAAATTGAAGATTAAAAAATCGTCTTCTTAAATTTGTTAAATATATGTGAAAATTGATTTTAGCTTCCTTTTAAAATACACGTATATGGGTATTATAATTTTACTTATTTTGATGAAGGATTTACGGTAGAATTTGGTGTAAATAGTGTGTAGCTTAAAAAATCACATTATTACCAAATCAATATGCACAATTAAAAACAAAATAACTCAAAAATTATTTTACGTATAAATACCTTGTAAAAATGCTTAGTAGTTAATGTTCATTGCCAAAGTAAAGCTAAATGTTGTGAAATTGATTATTTCGATTATGGCAAACGACAAACGAGTATATTTGTAAATGAATCAACGCTTTGAGAACAAATCTATGTAATAAACAACATACAGGTTTCAATATACAAAATAGCCATTGCTGTGAATCCCTTCAAGAACATCTGAATTAATAATTGGTGTTTGTCCTTTGCTACAACCATAACAATCAATTTCACAACATTTTCTTAACTCTTGAAAAGAGGGAAATAAGTTTTTGTACAAGACACCTAGTTTAAAAACAGATGAATCTTAAAATTATCCATCAATTTAATATTTTCCAGACAAGTTACGGGTCTTACAATGCCCTTTCGCGCTTTAACCACACCAACCTGGCTCTGTCTGATGGCAACCTACATCGTCATCATATTTGTCTACAAAAATATCATTTGGATCCACACTAATAGGTATCTAATTTAACAACTTCAACTAGATAGTTATATCAAACAATGTTTTATAGGAAAGGATTCAAAGGAATTGCAAAGGGCAAACCGAATATATTTAGCGTAGTACAAACGTTTCTAGTACAAAGCACAAAAATACACTTCAAACTGGTTGGCATCTGCACGTTAACGCTAAGCGTATTTATATCAATCATTTATTGCAGTGGCATGGATAGTTTAATGACAAAACCAACGTAATTATTTAACATGCATTTCATTTGCGATTTCATAAAGTTTTTGCGCTTCAGGTTAGTTAATGACATTAAATCGGGCTTGGATTTAGCAAACAGTACGCTGGATGTGTATGGGTACGATGTTGCGTTCATGTCAACGATTGAGAATAGTGTAAATTAAAAAATACGTTTGTTACTAAATGATTAATAATCTGTTATATATACAGCGTGGCTCTAATGAAATTATTGGTTGTGATTACCTATTATTATGACAATAATAGGGATTTGAAAACGAGCACACTAAGTAGTGCATATTAAGCAGTTTTTTTAGTAACAATATTTTAGTTGTTAAACAATTATTTATTTCTACGCAAAGGCCCCGTTTAGTTTGGATTCACTATAGTACAATTTTTAGAATTTTGTCAACATTTCAAGCGGACACGTCAAAATTTTTAGTTGAAAGCGATAACTTGTTTTTATAGATTTTAATAAAATAATTTGTTTACCAGCTCTTTGTGAGCCATGATATGAAAATTTATAGTAAAACCACAACGTAGGTCTCACAAAATTAAATTTATTAAATATCGACGCGTTTAGACTACTAAGTCATCATCAGGATAGAAGTAAAGATACATTAAACTACAATTTATATTTATGTATAAACAGTATGGTGGGTAAAAATGTTGATAGGTAGGAATGCAAAACAAGAATCCAAAGAAATTGGATTAGCGGGTTAGTTTACTTTGCTAAATTGTAGTCTAACTAAGGTAACTTTGCTTCTGTCCTGATGATGACGCAACGTGGCGATATTTAATACATTTATTTTGTGAGACCTACCTTGTGTTTTTCTTTAAATTTTTTTAGATTTTGTATAAAAAATGATAAATTATAAATGAAAAATATGGGTTGATTTTGTTGTTATATCATTAATTCACAAACTTGCTACAAATAAGAACAATATAATTGGCATGGTGAAAGCTATAGATTCTTTATTTGCGAAAAAGAACTCAATAAAATTGTTTAGGAACTAATTTATTGTTTTTTGCATATACTGTATACCTAATAACGATTCCGACATCTTACGTCAATATTTTCTATTAGTACACTTTCTACATTAAGTCATTCTGTGTGCATGTGAAATTTTTGGTTAGCTCCTACAAAATCTTCAGGTAAAATTTGTAGAAATAGAAATTTTTAGATAATGACATGATATGTAGAACTTACTGATCTTTTCAAAAAACTATTCCATGCTACCACGGTTGCTTAATGTGCAGTATTCAAAATGATTTTTAGCAAAAAGTTAAGAACATAATCCGTTTTATCTGAGCCACCCTGTATTATATAAAATTAATACGCTACTTCCAAACTCTCATAGCACAACTCAAAATAATGAATAAAACGTTTATATTATCATGCAAAGATGTAACCTAGCACATATTTTATGTATAAAATATGCAACTTCAAAGCATCATAATATTGCAGTTTTGGTAAAGTCGTTATACTAGTTTAGTTTAGAAGTCATTGTTTTAAAGTGCTATTTTTGCAAATAATAATTTTTGAGCTGTGACGAAAGTGGCGAATTAATACACAAAATATTAATTAATTACCCTAATTTCTGAATACATTTACACATTCGCTTGTTTTTAGAGAAAATTTGGAAAGATAGTTGAACGATTCAAGGTGCTGACCGTTGATGAATTAGAAGCACGTTTAAAAATGAATTATCGCGTTGCTATCGCTATAGATCACTTAGATTTGGGTTATACATTAGGTATCTATAGTACGGTTATATCGCTAAAAAAATTGGAACAATTCAGCGTGCTGGGAGAAGATTTAGGTTTCCATTATTGCGTCATTCTCGCACATAAGCAATCTAACATAATGCATATGTTAAACTATCACATTATGTACGCGAAGGAAGTTGGTTTGGATTCTTATTGGGAATTGCAGGTAGGTTATTGATTATAATATTAGTACACAATCTGCATATTGTCATTGCAGGCGTTTAGAACCAGTGTCAATACAATTAACATTTACCTAAACACTGTCGACGATAATCATCATAAAAAGAAGAAATTGCGATGGCACAACGTTGAAGGCGCATTTACAATATGGGGAATTGGATTGTTAATTGCATTCATGTGCTTGCTGTGCGAGATACAATATTTCAAGCGTGAAACCTACTTAATGTCGAATCAAAAACTATATAACTTACGTAAGAAATAATTCATGGATTTTATGATAAATATATTAAAGCGCACGGTATCAATTAACTAACCTATGTAACTTTTGTAACTTGAAAACATGACATCAAGCAATGATGGATTTTCCATTACGCAATTCAAAAGGCCCCAAAACATAAAAATGATGTAAGTGTAGTGTGTATTGTAAGTACCTGGATTTGTTACACGCGTTGATTCTTTGGAACATATACAAGTAGATAGGGATTTCAATCGTTTCAAGAGAAAACGTCCAGGTTAACAGGTTTCCAACTTGCCAGATTTTACTATACAGGTACTACCCATTCTATGACTAATTATACGCTCCGATGTCTGAGTCATTATAGGACGAATTTATGCTGAAAATATACAATAGTTGATAAAAAATATGGAAATCCACAGCAACGTAAATATTCACATTTTTTTGTACATTTTTCTCATATTTAAGCGATTCCACGCACTTTATATAGGGTTTTCCAATAAGAGGTGTTATTTTGACATTCAAAAAAAAATCCATTTTTTAATATAAATGATCGGATGTTTATTTCATTATAAAGAGAAAGGTATGTCGTTAATAGTGGAAAATAACATCAGTCAAATGACCACTACGACCACGCTATGACCACCACGAC
>JARJDW010014180.1:0-13642 GCA_030264715.1 Adinopsis sp. GC000173
TTCCTTGCAGATATCGCACTAAGTAGATTATGTTGGGCAATGGCAAAGCGACATCAAATCATCTTAAACGATTTGAACGATGTGAAAGTTCATTTAGCAATGGCAAATGAAAAATTATTATTTTGGGGTAAAAACAAGAATTGTTATTTAGAGGAAAACAAGCTAAAATCAATGATTAAAGGGCATAAAATGTAAATATATAAATGTTATTTGCTTTGTTTTCTAGGTATAATATTATTTAAAATCCAAATAAAAATTGTCGGCTATAAAGGAATTCCTTGCAGATATCGCACTAAGTAGATTATGTTGGGCAATGGCAAAGCGACATCAAATCATTTTAAACGATTTAAACGACGTGAAAGTTCATTTAGCAATGGCAGATGAAAAATTATGATTTTGGGATCAAAACAAGAATTGTTATTTAGAGAAATACAAACTAAAATCAATGATTAAAGGGCATAAAATGTAAATGTTTAAATGTTATTTGCTTTGTTTTCTAGATATAATATTATTTAAAATCCAAGTAAAAATTGTCGGCTATAAAGGAATTCCTTGCAGATATCGTGCTAAATGGATTATGTTGGGCAATGGCAAAGCGACATCAAATCATCTTAAACGATTTGAACGATGTGAAAATTCATTTAGCAATGGCAAATGAAAAATTATGATTTTAAGATGAAAACAAGAATTGTTATTTAGAGGAATACAAGCTAAAATCAATGATTAAAAGGCATAAAATGTAAATATTTAAATGTTATTTGCTTTGTTTTCTAGGTATAATATTATTTAAAATCCAAATAAAAATTGTCGGCTATAAAGGAATTCCATACAGATATCGCACTAAGTAGATTATGTTGGGCAATGGCAAAGCGACATCAAATCATCTTAAACGATTTGAATGATGTGAAAGTTCATTTAGTAATGGCAAATGAAAAATTATAATTTTGGGTTAAAAACAAGAATTGTTATTTAGAGGAATACAAGGTAAAATCAATGATTAAAAGGCATAAAATGTAAATATTTAAATGGTATTTGCTTTGTTATCGTAGCTATTATTTAAAATCGAAACAAAAAAATAACAATCCGGATGCAAACTTGCTGGAAATGTGTTTACATACTTTGTAAATGGAAAACAAAACTAATATTATTTGTAAATCGAATAAAAAATTGAATTCAACATTTTTGCTCTAAACAAAGAAGTGAAATATTTGGAATTTTTCTCTTTACAATCATTTTCTGTTGATGGAAACAGCTGTGCATTAACAGCGGCAAGTGGTAAAAGCAAAATTTCAGCAAGGTCATTTACGCTCACATTACACGCTTGCTTTTCAACAGTCGCAAATTGTTGTGTATAAGACGTGATTGGCTTATTGTCATGGAATTATTATTGAAAATGCTTTTAAAAATTTTCTGATGACTTAAGTCTAATACACATCTTGTTATATTATTGCAGAACACGAATATTAAGAAATATTCATAATAGTTTTTTGTTCAAGAATAGTTATTTATATAACAAGTGGTGTAAGTGATATTTTATGCCACGATACACAGGTTTTAGTACCGAGCCATAAGCGAGGCACGAAAACAGCTGAGTGTTAAATTACTTAAATTATTTAACACTATTTTGATAGACTTTGGTTATTTAATAATGTCATAATAGTTGTTGATAGGTGATTTTTTAGATGCAATTGCATAAATATAAATTATACTGATTGTAGAAATAAGAATTTGTATAAAATAAGTATTTACTTAATCACTTTCATTAATTTAGCGGAAACAATATCGGTTTGGTTAAGAAAATTAACAAATATTTAACACTCCCTCTTTGTCCGTATTTAAATATTTACGAAAATCGATAGAATAAGAGTTCAGTATATACGTTGAAGAGAAAATGGGAAATTGAACCGTAAATTTGTTCACAATACAAATTGGCGTATTCTGATTTCGTTTACCTACTTATATTTCAATCAAACGATGTGATGACAACTGGTTGTTAGGCACTACACTACAAACGAGTGTGTGCATTTTCACAATTTATATGTAAATTTTTTATCATTGGCGAATAAAATCGAACGCGCTGAGAATTTATTGGCAAATGGAGAGAGGGCTGTTTTCTTTTTTTTCAGTACTAATCTGACTTTTATGTAAATTAACATTCTTTAATTGCCAGTTTTCTTCCATTAAGCCGCGGTTTTTATCCAATATAATTATAAGAAACCAATGTAAATTCTCTAAATCAATGTTTTTTTAAGCAATTATAGATTTAAAAAAAATTTTGGACGAGAAGAACAACTCAATTTGTTAGAATCTAAAATTTCGAGTTGTATTATTATTTACTGTCAACTTTCTATTCATCATTAGTATTTATTTGTAATCCTTCTGATTTATTTTGATGAAGTAGCATTATTGTTCTCAGAAGAATTCATTCATTTAATCTTTTTTGTTCTTACACTACTGTTTTTTGGTACAATTCGGGACAAATGCTATAAATTTGGGACAAAAAACTCGAAACAAGAACTAAACATTTGGGATGGTGTCGGAGAATTCGAGACGTATGGTCACGTTATAGTGAAGTGCAGAGACGATGAAACGGACATAACCGCTCAAATTATAGGAATTAATTAAAAGTGAAAGTAAAATATATCACAGCTCGTAAATAGGTATATTTAATTCTTAAAATAATTTTGTTACTTAAAAAATGACCACAACGCAAATCCACGATTTTTCGACTCTAGATTCTTTTACTTCACTGATAATAAGTAGAAAGTTGATAGTAAATGAAATTAGCATTCAAGACATTTGGTTCTAACATAAATTGAGATTCACTTTATCTTTCAAATCAAAAAGACGATTCAATACACTTGTTTTCTTTCTAGTTGGCAAATTTACGATTCCAAGAAGAAAATAATGTGTATACGGTTGTGCTCGTTGCTTCCGACTCTATATGTTTTCACTTCACTGATGATGAATGACAAGTTGACAACAAATGATAACACTTCTCTCGCACCGCTTAATTCTAAGAGAAATTGAGTTTTCTTCTCCGACGTCAAAAAGGCGCATTACATTACACTTCTACTATTACATAACTTGATGTTGCAACTAAAAATATAATATTTTCTGCGAAACGCTGCGATACTGCAATTCTATTAAAAACGGATTCAATGTGTGTGGCAAAAAGCTAGGCTGAGCTTGATTGACAATTTTCGGATAAAATATAGCGTGAAATGAGCCCAATTTCCGTCCGAAAAATATCAGCTTGGCGTTTGAAAGCCGTAACGTATCATAAAAAAACAATTTTCATCCGAAAACTCGGAATGTGATTTGATTAGGTGCAAAAAAAACGTGAATTAAATAATAAATATCCAATACTTAAAAAGTCTGATTAACTTAATTTAATTTATCAACACGATTTAGAATAAAAGATTTTTAATGAAAAATTTACTTTCAGTAAAAAATGAGACAAACAATGAAATTTCATGATGCATACTTTAAAAGTGGTTTGTAAAATTGCAAATATTTTTAGCAAACACAATAATTTTTCTCGCGCGCTTATTTTATGCTTTATAATAAAAGAAAGCAATTTAGAAAGCATTTTATGCAAAAATATTTTGCGTAATGTGAAATTCTTTATAATATAATAAAATAATTCGGCAAGCGCACACACAAAAAAGAAAAAACAGTAAACCGCTTACAATAACAAACCAGAAAGGGGAGCGATAAAGATTAGTGTAGCGTGAAGAGAAAAGGGGTCAGATAAAGTGTGTAATTATGTAAGAAAAGATGTGGATTGTAACACCAAATTGTTAGATAAGAATTAGGTCTATATTACTAAATTCTAGGATTGCGTTTTTTTAAACTAAATATAACGATTTTATATATTAAATAATCAAAAAGTGCGCAAGGAAATATTTAAACGATTTGTCATTGTGACTTGCAATTAACGTCACAGCTCTTATCATTTTGTTTATGACAGCAGCCTGATTTGAATAAATTATCGCAGTTGGCAGCGTTCGCAATAGAAAAAGTCACTTTAACAGCTTCGCAGAGTTTTTAAATCGGCATCTGGAGACCGAACACCCAAAAAGCGATTTTTTATTTACATGAATGCAAAACAACATTACAACAACACGAAATAAAAGTTTTGCGCACAAAAAATGATTGCGCCTTATTACTTTGAATACGCTGTTAGAAAACTTTGTGCAATTCGAATGAGGTGGATGCGGTGATGTTGGCGGAAAAATGCGCTTAGCAATTACTATATCGCTTAATTTACGCTTTGCGATCTTGAGGCCGCAATTATTTATTTATATAAATGCAAAATAGCATACAATACGAAATAAAAGTTTTGCGCATACTAAATTATTGCGCCTTATTTCTTCAAATGCGTTATTTGTGAAATTGCATTAAGTTTTGCTAAATTTACGCCTTCTGATCTGATGACTGAACACCCGGAAAGCAAATTTTTATTTACACAAAGGCAAAACAACATTATAACAACACGAAATAAAAATTTTGCGCCTAAAAATGTTTGCGCCTTATTACTTTCAATGCGCTGTTAAAAACTTTGTGCATATTGGAATGAGTTGGATGCGGTCATGTTGACAAAAATATGCGCTAAGAAATTACAATATCGTTTAATTTATGCTTTGTGATCTTGAAAATTCAAAAAGCGTTTATTTATTTATATAAATGCAAAATAGTAGACTATAATACAAAATAAAAGTTTTGCGCATCATAAATTGTTGCGCCTTATTACTTTGAATGCGTTATTAAGAAATTTGTGCAATTGCATTATGTTTCGCTAAATTTACGCCTTTTGATTTGAAGACTGAACACCCTGAAAGCGAATTTTTATTTAGATGAATTCAAAACAACATTACAACAATACGAAATAAAAGTTTTGCGCATAAAAAATATGATTGTGCCTTATTACTTTGAATACGCTGTCAAAAAAATATGTGCAATTTGAATGGGTTGGATGCGGTGATGTTGTCGGAAAAATGCGTTCAGCAATTACAATATTGCTTAATTTACGCTTCGTGATCTCGAGGAAGCAGAACATTGAAAAAGCGATTATTTACTTATATAAATGCAAAGTAATATCCATTACGAAATAAAAGTTTTTGCGCATAATAAATGATTGCGCTTTATTACTTCGAATGCGTTATTAAGAAAATTGTGCAATTGCATTAAGTTTCGCTAAATTTACGCCTTCTGATCTGGAGACGAAACAACCAAAAAGCAAATTTTTACTTACACTTAGATGAATGCAAAACAACATTATAACAATGCGAAATAAAAGTTTTGCGCATAAAAAATGATTGTGTCTTATTACATTGAATGCGCTGTTAAAAAAATTATGAAATTTGAATAAGGTGGTTGGTAGAAAAAATGTGGTTAGCAATAACACAATCATTCATTCGTTAAACTAAATATGAAATCGACTTAAATCGAATGCTTTTGATTTTATAATAATGAAAACTAGTAATAAACTTTGATATAGTTAAATCAGTTTTTCTTAATTTTGCAACTCAATGAATATAGTTATATACTTCCAGTGAGCATGAATTTAGTACATGTCCTAATATTTCTGACAAGTAGTAATTTCCTCCTTAGCAGATAAAGATTGCTTGCATGGTTTTCTAAACAATTAATATCCAAGTTCAAAATAGTTGAATTTTGCCTGCCTTTCTTAATAGTACCTAAAAATGTAATTAATAATCTCAATATGTTATTACATTGTAAAACTACCCAATCTATATATTACTTAAACAGTAAAAGAATCTAAAATACGGTTTCAGAGATATTTGGTTTTAAATATAAGTGCGCTTTGCAATTACAAGATCGTTTATTTTTGCATTTTTCGCTTAATTTAAACAATACTTTGTGATTTAGAGAGCAAACAACTAAAAAGTGATTATTTATGTAAATGTATTCAATGCAATATTACAACAACACAAAATAAAAAATTATTGTACCTTATTTCTTTGAATGCGCTGCTAAGAAATTTGTGCAATTTAAATGTAGCGGTTGCGGTAATATTCGCGGGGTATAATGCGTTCAACAATTACCGCATCGCTCATTTTTGTTTAATTTACGCTTTGCGATGAAGTGAAGCTGGAAGAATGATCAAAGCGTCGTAGCGCAGCGTAGCAATAATGTACAACACAAAGAAACAGCAGCATGATGAATGCAATTTTGCATAAATTATTCATGAGTGTAGTAACTTTTTCAGCGTCGCTCAAATATTAGCTATTTTGCGCGGCTTTTTATTTGAACCGTCAGCGCGATGGTAAGATGAAGCGATTTATATATATTAGTATTTATGCGCGTTTTTATTTCCCAGTTGGAAAATACGATTTTGGTTTTTCTGTTATTATATGAAAAGCTACGATAACAGTGATAAAGCTGTATTAAATTTTCCATTTGTGCTATTAATAAAATTTGTGCCTGATAACGTAAAGTTGGCTGAAACAAGCTTTGATATTGTGAAAAACCAAAAATTGTGATTCACTAGCGCAAAGACGTAGAAATAATGTTCATGCCTCGCAAAGAAAAACTTTTAAGGCCTTGTTAAATTATCTCTAAACTCTTTAGATTTTCTACAGACGATAAACACCAACAAACGGGAATAAATATGTCAGTTGTGTCAAGTGAAAATTCTTCAAACCTATTCCATATGGATTATTGGTTTTTGTAAATGATTTTTAGAAATGCTATCAATATAAATAATCTTACAAGACAAGGCGTATTAAATTAAATTTTCCATTTGTGTTGTCATTAAAATTTGCTCCCGATAACCTCGTAATGTTGCATAGGAAAAGCTTTAATATTATAAAAAACCAAAAATTGTGATTCTTTAACCGACAGGTGTAGAAATAATGTTCATGCCTTGCAAAGGAAAATATTGTAGTGTGAACTTTTAAAGCCTTGTTGAATTATCTTTAAACTTTTTAGATTTTCAACAGGCGATAAGCAATAACAAATGGAAATAAATATGCCAGTTGCGTCAACTTAGAACTCTTCAAACCAATTCCATAGAGATTTTTGTTAATAATTTTTAGAAATGCTACCAATATAAATAATCTTACAAGTCAAGACGCATTAAATTCAATTTTTCTTTTGTGCTATCATTAAAATTTATGCCCGATAACGTTGTAAAGTTGTATAGAACAAGCTTTGATATTGTGAAAAACCAAAAATTGCGATTCACTGACTCACAGACTTAGAAATAATGTTTTTGCTTTGAAGAGAATTGTACAGTGAAATTTTAAAGTCTTGTTAAATCATCTTTAAAGTTTTTAGATTTTCTACAGAGGATAATCACCAACAAATAGGTCAACTGTGTTAGCTTAAAACTCTTTCAATAGAGATTTTGGCTTTTTGTAAATGATTTTTAGAAATGTTATCAACATAACCAATCTTGCGAGTCAAGGCGCATCACATAGCATTAATGTAATTAGTTTGCAGCTGCATATCTTGGTGAGTTACAAGATTTATACTAACTCAATGAATTGAAGGCAGCGCTTGCATTTGCAACGCAAATAAGTAGAACTATCTTTCTTTGGTACTAAAAGTTGGCATGATCTTGATTGTATGTAATAATAATGTGATTTATTTTATTATGTTAAAGTTCAAAATGATTAAATCATCTGTTTTCGTATTCCATCCTGCTTTATTTGCTCAAATTTAGCAGTTATAAAAAAGTTTACATTAACATTATAACTATGTTTTTAATTTGATGGAAATTATAATTTCCGAAGATGCCGATTGAACTCAAGTTCAAACAACAATAAAAATATATAAATTTTGCTAAAACAAAATTGCTAAAATGTTTCAGATTTATTAATTAGTTAATTATGTAGTAATAAATTGAATTATTTTCAAATTAAAGATACAAAAATTTTCTTCAATTTTTTAGGACAATTTGAATAATAAAAACTTTAAAATGTTTCAGGTAATTAGTTAATTATACAACAAACACAAATTTTCTTTTTAAAATGAGTCGCAGTCTATTATCGCTAGAAGCACCACCATGAAAAGGACTAGTAGGATCTACTGCAGAACTACTTGTACAGGTAGTAGAATTTGCCTTACAGGAATTCCACTTTACATATAGAACATAGAGTAGTATCCTGCTGTTCTAGATAGTGAATTAGACCTGCTTTTACCAGCACTTGAGACATATGTTATCAAATGCGTGGTAGTATTAAATAAATGATCCACACAGCGTACATATATTATTCTTGTTTCACTTGCGGTGAGGATATTGCACCACCGCTGACTGATTGTTATTTGAAATTTACATTCAAAATTCAGGATATCAAAACTACAAACTGCAATTGCAACATTCATAACTAAAAGCTAATTTTATAGTCTGTTCTAGCAAAAGTAGCAGAGATGACATTTTTTGAAGGTTTGCATACCATAGAGAGGGTGCAATATCACTCATTGCAAAATTACCAAAAATAATTTTTAACTTGATAGAATGGTAGTGAAAAGGAGAGAGAAGGTAATATAGCAAACCTTGAATAAAAGTCATCATTGCCACTTTTTCTGGAACGGACTATAGCATAATTTTGTTTTAAAGTTTTATTAAATGAACAGTTCTAGTTTTTTGGCACAAAAGTAAACAAACACAAACTTACCGGTATTGGTTTATTATTCGAATCGACCAGACAATCATTCACCGACAATCGACCGTCACGTACGACGCTTTGTAGCACGACGCCGTACGAACCGAGTACCTTATCGGAGAAGAGACGATTACGGCTGCACACTTCGATTACCAGCACCTCGTTTTCTTCGACGGGACGTGCGATAGGCCAATCATACCGCTGGAAGCATAAAAATACATAGGAATGTTTAAGTTTATGTGTGTGCAGCAGCAGGTAGAATATATACAATGTAAATGCGGTATCGATTTTTCACATAAAAAAGAAGAACTAATCCCATGAGATGGTGGATATTTATATTTCAGCGCCGAAAATTCATGTATGCGCTGCTGCGTCTTTGACATCTTTATTTAGATACATAACATATGACAAATGGAAGGTATGCATAATTTGTTACAATCGAAACAACAATAATTCTAAAAGTTCAGTATAAATAAAATCATAGGACAAATTAATTTCAAAATTTGGACATTGCTATATGTAGAAGATATATGAATAATGCACAATTTGTCACAACAAAACAAAAATAATTTTAAAAGTGCGTAAAGCAATTCAAAGAACATTAAGTATGTTGCAATGTAGTCAGTGTTGCAATTGTCGTTAGTGCCACTTATTAGTAATGATAGCACAAATTGATTTCAAATTTTGCACATTGCTATATGTAGAGCTATATGTGTAAATAGTGCATGATTTGTCATAACAAAACAATGACAATTCTAATAGTGCGTAAAGCTATTAAAAGTATGTTGGTATGTAATCAGTTTTGTAATTGTTATATTTCAGCCGTACATAAATATGTACCATCAAAAATGAAAATTTTTAATAAATTTATTTATTTTATTTACTTGAAATACCTTATTCATTGTATTAGGCGCCATTTTACCCTCTCTTCAAACTAGGATACTGTCGAAGGTACTTCAAAGAGTACTAAACTGTCAGACTTACGTTATTTTTTGGATTACAGTAAGGATTACGACAAACCAGGGTCTCTCTCGTTTTTCCTTTGTATCTTAGGTTAGTTTAAGAGAACGAGAATGTGTTAGGTTAAGTTTTGTTATGAGAGAAAACATGTTGAGTATTATTATAAATGCATACTATTTATAGCAATGTCCTTCTATGCAGGCGATTTCCTTTATTTGTCGCATGCGATTTACATTGAAAAAGCGGATAGTGATTACTTAAAATTTTAATGAGAAACTCTTTTATATTATACCACGTCATCCATCAGATATTATTTTAAACATACAAGATTAATATTGAATGATCACGTGATTCGCATGCAAAATGATACAGGTCGCGTTCAACAACAGTACGGGTGTAAACAGTAAAAGTGCCATCTCGTCCTAACACAGTCGGGCAGACTGTTCCCAAATAAGTATTATTAGATATCCAAGCTAAGAATATATCGCAATCTTTTATTTCATTCAGATTTGCGCGAGTGCAAATCTCCTTCAATATTTATAACCAAGATCGATGTTAGGCTAGCCTAGGTACTAGATATGTCGCTTGTCAAATGCATACAGCAAAATTATTTGCGTTTGGGCATAACGACTAAAGATGTGCAGCCGAACAGAAATACTCGATTTTCTTTATATATTTGTGCTGGAACGATCGGTTTCCTACCGGGATCGTTATGTCACTTGGTTCACCAGATTAGTACGTATTGATCCGATTTGAAATAATATTTATAATCATGAATATATTCTTTGTAGAATATTACAATTTCGAATTGGAAGATATAAAGTATGATATTGGAGCCATAGTGCAAGCAGCGGACTTTTTATTTTCAATGATCTGTGCAAGGCAAACAGTCAGTGCCCAGATTATGCTAAATAAGCAAATTACAAATAATAAGTTTTTTGCGTCAAACAAAAATTTGGCCCGAATCCGAATTTTATACGATAAAATAGTGAGATGGATTTTTTCCTATGCATTGTCGATATTCTTGATAATCGCAATGGTAGTATATTCACTGCAAAAATGTGAAGATGAAAATAAAGATCAATGCAATTTGATTCTTACTGCGGTATGTTATCTAAATTTACAATGCGAATAGAAAAGCATTTACTTATAGGCGCATAAGGTGTAAGCTTGGGGCTCCTAAATCTCCAATTTATTAATTGAAATATAAAAAAAGATGTTTAGCATATTCTAAATATGAAGTGAGCGTGAATATATTGTATAAATAACGTATTTATTTGTTTCGTATTTTTTTTATATACCATATTTACGCGAATCCATCGCAAAGTATTTAAACCATTTCTAAAACTTGATTTGCGTTAAATTCGCGCAGCATATCGAATGTCAATATTAAATTATGGTTACCGACTGAATACGGTTATTTATTACTAAGGGTGCTCACTTAGAGATGTGCAAGCAAATGGGAGGTAATATTGTGGGACCCATTGGGACCCACTGGTATGGTATGGGATTGGTTGGGATTTAGGTTCGCTTGGCAGTATAGATAAATAGTTGGAAAAAAGTTGTAAGTGATTGGGAAATACTGAATGGGATTATCAACTATATGGTAATCCCATGGGATTATGTGAGTCTAACTGCATAGTAAATATTGGGTTGGATAATAAGTTCGTAGCGTTTTTATATATTGTTTTTTTTAGAACGATTTTTTTTCTTTTACAAAGTCGTTCGATAGGGCTCTTCCTGTTCTACAAAACTGTGCTAATCGTCTTTTTGACTAATTTAATTTTCTATTATTTTTACGCCTTAGAAATGGAATTTCCAAAAGTTAACAATCAACATTTTCGACACTTGGTTTTTATTGCATTTCATCGAGGCCAATAGGCTGCTGAAACAGCCTTTGTTTCAGTTTAATGTCAATGCAAAAAAGAGCTGGTGTCAAAGTTTAGATTTTAACGTTTTGGAAACTCCATTTTTAAGCTCTAAAAATAATAAAAAATTAAGATAATCAAGAAAACGATTAGTACAGTTTTGTAGAGCAGGAGGAGTCCTATCGAACGAATACTCACACTTTGTCAAACAAAAAAAAATCTTTGTAAAATAAAAGAAAATATAAAAACGCTACGAACTTATTATCCAACCCAATAATTAATAACCTTTTATTGCAAAAAATGTATATTAATTCAATTAATACTATACCATATTTGTGGGATCCCCGTGGGACCATTGGGAATGGGATAATAGGTACGGGAACGTTTTTATTATGGGATGGGATAGATTGGGATTGCTAATAAACATTGAGGACTGTTGGGATGGGATCAGATATTCAGTCCCATGCACATCTGTAGCTCACATAGTGTAGCGACAATTAGCGCGACTAAATGTCGAAGTAGTAGTGAGCAATGTGCTTGGATTTAAGAGTGCACAATACACATGAAGCCCTCCAAAGATTGCACAGATCTCTAATTACCCCTTCTACTTTGATTCGTGCTAATTTTCGCTCCACTATTTAAGCAACCCAAAAAGGTTTTGAAGGTCAAGCAACGTGGCTTACTTGAACTCTTACACAATTCTCAAAAATGTAAGGTGTTTAACGCAGTCGCGTTGGATTCGCATAATTGCGACATATAAACATTATAAAATTGTTATTGAATGCAAACATTTTTTCTGCAAATGGAATGGGGATCCCATATTTAACATTGTATCTAGGACCTTCAAATGTATAAGTGACGACCTAAATACAAATATTAATCACATTATTTTAGTACTATGGATTTATCAATCATTATTGGTCATTGCGTCTAATTATACTAGCATGCCAATTAGTATCATGTTATGTTAATGCTGTTTGTCTTTTAAATATTATAAGTAATTTATTGTTCACACCAATTGCCTTGTTAGCATACCTAAAGGATCTAAGAGAGCAAATAGCTAAAATAAAGTTTTTAAAGAAACGCGAACAGCATCATTGTCTGGTCGAGTGCATTCAAATTCATCAAAATATTATTAGGTAACATATATTAATATTTTAGTAAGTTTGTTTAAAACGCATATTATTATTGCAATTTAATTTATTTGCATTTAATGTAAAATCCACGCTCACTTAACTCTAGAATTTGTTTTAAGGATTTGGCTAAACTATTTAAGGATTTATCAATTGCTATTATTAGGCGCATATTTTGTCTGTTTAGCGGTTCTGATTCCAACTTCCTACGTAATATATACGGTAAAATACAATTACAAATTGAAAACATTTCACTAGACATAAATTGTTATTGTAGACGTGCAATCTCATTGCAATGGGCCTATTCTTTAGTATCAATGGCTTTTTGCATTTGATTACAACGATTTCTGCATTTGCCGATGACGAAGTACGTATTTCCAACATTTGTTTTATTGTAGTATAATAACAAAAACATTAACATTTTAGGTAGATAAACTGGGAGTATGTATTCTGCATGAAATTCCATGGATAGATAATCCACAGTTGCATCAAGATACGCTGATATTTTTAATGGGAAGCACATTTAAATTAACAATCAATAATGGGCCATTTGGAGAGTTTAATAGGGCACTGGTTGTTAAGGTAGCTGTACTATCAGTCACAAATTTAAGGTTTGACAAACCTATAAATACTGTTTATTTCAGATTTACCGGCTTGTTTACTCAATAGTTACACTAGTGATATAATTAGGAGATCCTCTAGTTAAGATTATAGTTGTATTGTAATTTGAAGGTAACAAATAATAGTTATTTATGTTTCGAGGCATTAAAGTGGTACTTTTAATGCTGAGTATAAAGATTCATTTGAAATGAACATGCGAGGCATTAAATACCCTTAATCCCGAGTGCATATCAAATTTTTTCAACAATCATTTTTTATAATATGTATTATCTAATTTTTCATGCTTTTATAGCTTAGATGGCGTATTTTGTCTATTGAATGTATAGTTGTGTAAAGACAGTTATGCGATTGTGGAGAATTTTAATTCAAACAACAGCGTTCGTATACAATAGAATATATTGACGAATGAGGACCTTTGGATGCA
>JARJDW010014181.1:0-12669 GCA_030264715.1 Adinopsis sp. GC000173
AAACTAGTACAAATGACGTCTATTAGTCTAACATTTTCATATCAAAAGTAATAATATTATCACTGAAAAGAGTATTGCATTTAGGTTTTGTATTGTTTTATTTATTCGCGTTATTTTAATCTTAGCTTTCAAGATGTACTTTAATTGTTAAGCAATTTACATTTAATAACAATTTTAGCATTTTTGTTATTAGATTGCAAAGCCTAAAATTAATTCTTAGTTAAAATCAGACTGTAAGAATTTAAATTCTGAACTCGCTCTGTACCTAGATAGATAGAGAAGACTCATGAACATTTTTGTATTATAGATATCAATTTCGAGAAAAAGGCGCTATTGAATTTTGGAGACAGTTTTTTGAAGACATAAGTTATACTTTTGTATAGTCCATTGACTAGAAGAAAGCTAAACAGTCATGAATCAGGTATTTCTTTCAACAGCTGCATTTAAGTCTTCTATTGATTTTTATTGGTGTAAGATACTTAATTTTTATGTCAAAAACCATAGTGTCTTTCACAATTCATGAATTTTACTTCCGAACTCGCTCTGTACCTAGGTAGATAGAGAATACTGATAAATACTTTTGTAGATATTAATTTCGAAAAAATAACGCCCTTGAATTTTGGAGACAGTTTGTTTAAAGTGATAAGTTAAAGTCTTGTATAGTCCATTGACTAAAAGGCAGTTAAACAGTCATGAATCAAGTATTTCTTTGAATAGTCACATTTAGGTTTTCTATTGATTTATTTTTAACGTTATATTATTCTTAATTTTCAAGATACACTTTAATTTTTAAGCAATTTAAATTTAATAATATAATCTAAAATTCTTAGTTAAAACCAAAGTGTCTTTTACAATCTATGAATTTGAATTCTGAAATCGCTCTGTACCTAGGTAGATAGAAAAGACTCATGAACAAGAGAAAAAGACGCCCTTGAATTTTGGAGACAGTTTATTGAAGAAATAAGTTTTAGTCTTATATAGTCCATTGACAAAAAGGCAGTTAAACATTCATTAGTGAAGTATTTCTTTCAATAATTACACTTTGGTTTTCTATTGATTTTTTGTTTGTGTAAGATACTTTGGTCTTAATTTTCATATCAAAAATATTTTCAGAAAATTTTCAAGAAGAATTCATTAGATTCCTACTTCTTTAAATAATTACATTTACATTTTTTATTTGCAATATTTTAATGTTAATTTTAATAAAAAAATAATATTTACAAGAAATTTGCACTAAAAATAGGTTAATATGTAAGAATGAATCACTTCTACGAATTCTTTTTATTGATTATTTTATTATCCTAATTTGCATATAAGAATTAATATTTTCACGATATTTTCATTGAATCAAATATTTCTTCGAATTGTTTTCGAATTGATTTTTTCGTTTGCGATAGTTTATTCTTAGTTTTACATACAAAAATCAATATTTTCAAAAACTTTTCGCCCAACTTCGAATGAATCAAATACCAAATACTTCCTCGAATCGTTGCATTCGCATTTCCTTTATTGATTGTATGTATTTGTTTCCAGTACTTCGCTATGGAAATGCTTATTGTGTTTTGCTTGGAACGAGCGGTAATCTTTGTTTTGCCGAAACCGAATGTAAGCAATTAGTAATAGAAACGTGTAATATTTATTAATCTATGAACAAACGTAGAATTTGTGCTGACTAATGTTGTGAAATAGCAGTGTTAGTACAGGTAAATTTTAAGGGTTAGGTTTGTCGAAAGTAAGAACTTTCACACTTAAGATGCAAGTAGGATCATAATGAAAGTAATTTTAGGAGGAAGCTTTCTAGAAACCCATTCTCAAGTTTGAGTAGGAACCTGTTAGCAAAATTCTGGATTCTGCTACTCAAAAAAGAAATCAAAATTTCTTTTTTTCTTCCTAACTTTAGGAGTTTCGCTGTATTACCTTCTCTCTCATTCTCACTACCTTTCTGTCAAACCTCAAAACCTTTTTGACTACCTGGGTCCCATAAATTATTTTTGTCAATTTTGCGGTAAGTGTTATTGCACCTTCAAAAAAGTTATTTGTACCACCTTTGGTGAAACAGACTATACCTACCACTCTGCTCGAATAAATACTCTAGTTGCGTTATTGGTCCTTAAAAGTTGGAGCAACGAAACGAACTTTACCGAATCCGAATTATTAGATAAGAATATCAATGATTTGACTTAACTATGATGATTCAGAATTATGGAGGTAGGCATGTACTGAAAAATAGGTTCAACACACACAAAATAACTAGAAAAATACTAAAAAATTTGTTGATATGGAAAATTATGTAATACAAATTACGCCGAAACAAAAAGCAATTTTAACAACATCCAAAAAATAATTTATGGCTCCGAATGGAGTTTGAATGAAAAGCGGTACCATTGTTTCGGACACGTTTGAACAAAAACGCAAAATTTCCAATTAAAAAACATCATAGTAGGTATATTGTACACATAAATTAAATATATCGTCGATTTGTTGATTGAAAAAAATCAACCCGACTTCAACACTCAAAATTCGCATGTTTTTTTTGTTGGGGGAGTGAGAGAGGAGTGGAAGGCACAACATACATATACTGACTGATGCCGAATGGAATATTATGGCAAATTTAATTCCAACATTTACTTTTCGCTCGCTCGTAAACAAAACAACGCGCGCTCGGCGCACACACACATTATACATCTACATGCACTCTTTATCAGCCCGAACGTAACATAAATATTTTACTGCCTTTGTTTTGCTAATTGAATTGAAGCCCGAGCACCAATTTCATATCGTGTATGTGAAAAAATCAACACAAAACAACATTCATTTGTTTTGGCTATATTTTACGCTTTATTAATAATAATACGTGTATGTACTACGTCCGATTTTTCGTCAATGTTTACGTGCAGTGTAGATAAGCTTTCAGCAAGTCAAATAAACGAGGGTGGTTTGCAAATTTTGACATAATTTCATATTTTGCGTTCGTTTTTCATGATTTTTGCATTCTGTTTGAAAAACTTCGCTCCTTTTTTATGTTTTTTCTCGAATGTAACATAAATTTTTAGTGTCTTTCTTTTGCTAATTGAATTTAAGACCGAGCATCAAGAAAAAACACAATCAAATCGTTTCAAAGAGAGGGAGATGTATACGAGGGTGATTTGAAAAGTTTCGAGCCTTATTCATTATTTTACATTTTGCGCTCTTTTCTCATGCTTTTTTGCTCCCTTCAGAGAGTCCTAGACAAAATGCACGTCCTTTCAAATAGAGCGGAGTTATAGACAAGTCTGGTCTGAAAAGTTCCGAACCTTTGTCATTATTCCACATTTTCCACTCTTTTCTCATGCTTTTTCGTAACCCTCAGTGGACCCAATAGATAATATACACACTTACAAAACATGAACCCTACTAAATAGAGACAGTCATATTTAAAGGCTGTCTGAAAAGTTTCAAGCCTTTGCCATTATTCCACAATTTCTACTCTTGTCTCATTATTTTTCGTTTTTCTTTGCATTTTTTATTTTATTCTTCCGAACGTAACATAAATATTTCAGTGTCTTTGTTTGGCTAGTTGAATTTAATCCTGCATAGCAAATTCTTATCAGATGAAAAAAATCAACAAAAACAAGCATTTGTTTTGGCTATATTTTACGCTTTATTAATAATAATATGTGGTACGTCCGATTTTCGTCCGATCCGGAGTAGATAAGAAGCCCTAGACAAAATATTGACAAAATGCATGCGTGCTTTCAAAAAGAATGAGAGACGTATACGAGGGTGCCCTGAAAAGTTTCAAGCCATTATTTCATATATTTTTTATTCTTTTCATTTATGTTTACATTTTCAGTCTATTTTCATGTTTTCTTTGCTCTATTTTCATATTTATTTTTTACTTTTGTGTTTTTGTTGCTGGGTTCTCCCCCGTTTTATGTGCTGTTTTACATTTCTTTTTCTCTTTTTGCATTTTTAGGATTCTTTTTGAAAAAGAGTACAAAAGGCAGAAAAATTGTGAAAAAGAAACAAAAGAAACGCAAAAACGTTGAAAAAACTCGAAACTTTTCAGACCATCCACGTATATATAAAAATTGGCCAAAAAATGAAGCCAGAATGCAGACCACACCCCATACAGCACAGATCATTGCAGCAACATTGCAATGGTTGCATTTTTGCAATATTGTGGAAAAGCTGCTTATCCCGGTTGCAGCAATAATGTTGCGATTCAATGCTGTGGCAATGTTGTGGCAATGTTACGATGCAACATTACAGCAATATTGCATTGGAACGTTGCTGCAACCGAGATAAGCAGCTTTCCCACAATGTTGCTGCAATGTTGCAAATATTGCAATGCAATGTTGCTGCAATGTTGCATGGCTGTATGGATCCATAAAACATTTGTCTTTATTTAACATCTTTTCACTCATTTTTCATGCTTTTTTCGTTTATTTTTGCATCTCCAGTCCTTTACCATGTATGTTTGCTCTACTTTTTTCATCTCGGTTGCTTTTTCGCTGTTTATTTGTGTTTTTTTCCCCTTTTTTATGTGTTCTTTAACATTTCTTTTTCACTCTTTTTGCATTTTCAGCATTATTTTTCAATAAGAATATAAAAAAGACAAAAATCTTGGAAAAGGAACGAAAGAAATGCAAAAATTTTTCAAAAACTCTTAACTCTTTAGACCATCCACGTATATAAACATTTGCCAAAAAATGAATAGTAAAATTTCTCTTATTTGTGTATTGATTATTAATCCCCGGCACTCCGTGTGCATGTGAGCGTGTGATATTTCGAATTCATTATCAAGGCACTAAACTATGCGTTGTTAAGGTTGAGCGCCTCATTTGATTACGTCACGTCCTGTGTGTGCATTACTAGTTCATTTTTTTTTTGAACCACCACGACCATACCACGCCGATGATGTTTGAAAAACAACCGCGCGCTCGCTCGCTCGCTCGCTATCGACGACGTCGCAATGCATGTTATTTAGATAAAGGCTGCGTTTTGTGTATATATATGTGTAGATGTGTGTGTGTGTGTATTGATAAAATAAATTATTATTATTTTTATGAAATTAGAATTTTTTCGGTTTATTATTACAATGGAGCGCGCGATAACGGCGCGCGCGGTGCGATAACACAATATTTCAAATTGAATTCGCTTATCAACGCGCTTTAATTTAGTTCGCTTCTTTATTTCTAATGTGTACGTATAGCAGCGCTGTAGTTTCAAAAGGGACGTAACAATGCAATTTATTTGCGAGTTTGTTAATGGAAATGTAGGTTTTTGCTCCATTTTAAATATACTCAGATCGGTAAATGTAAAAACACCTCCAAATTAAATGCAACAAGGGATTTAAGTATTGTTCATCGACTGATAGAAAAATCGTTTGTAAAAAACGTACTTAAACGCCAAAAAAACTTTCTGTACCTATAAGAACGTTGAATGATACAACAATATGACGAACACAACACATTATAAAATGCATAAAGTGATTAAAACAAAAAAAAATATCGCCTCGGGAGTTGTCGGTCTGTGTTATTCCCATAACCTTTTTGCAAAAATAAAGAATTTTTACAAGATGATTTAAGGCCCCACAAAATTCTACAAAATAACTGGTTAACTATACTATGACTCAGCAACATAACACACAATCATTCCCATAACGTTTTTGCAAAAATAAAGAAGATTTAAAGCTCCTCAAAATTCCACAAAATAATTGGTTATACTAAACTCCGAACACCGGTTATTGAATTAAAATTTGTTGTCCTATGACTAAGCAACCACGACAAACACACATACAGATAGGGGAAAAAATGCGATATATTTGCACCATTTTTATAAAAATTAAGAATGTTTAGAAGATTTTCACAAAATTCTATATAAGAACTGGTTATACTAAATTTCCAACACCCGTCATTGACTAAGTAACACGATGCAGTAAGTGCGCACCATTTGAGTAAAAATTATTTATTTTTACAAGATGATTTAAGGCCCCACAAATTTCTACAAAATAACTGGATATACTAAACTCCCAACACACGTCATTGAATTTTAATTCAACATCCTATGACTAAGCAACACAGGACACAATCATGCTCAAACCCTTTTTGTAAAAAAGAAGAATTTTTGCATGATTATTTAAGGCCCCACAAAATTCGATAAAATAACGGGTTATGTTAAATTCCCAACACCCGTCTTTGAATTCTTATTCATCGTCCTATGACTAAGCAACGAAACACGCACACATACACAGGGGTGGACAACAATTTTTATATTGAGGGCCAAAAACGAACTTAAATTTATTGGCGGATCAAAATTTAGTTCCACATGGCATAACTTTGGAATATTTTGGTGAGAAAATGTACTGAAATCACTCGGAAAGTCTAAAAAGTTGTGAATAATACCAGAGATGTGCAAGGATTTTGAATTTTTAAGGTAAATTTTAACTTTTTTGTCACAAACTTCCTTAATATCTTTGAAATGTTGTTAGATAACCCATAAATATAAAAAAAATATTTTAAAAAAGTGCAGAGATTTGTCGAAAAGTGTTAATGATGGCCACATGACCAAAAAATGCACATGATTTTTGTAGTTTTTATTAGATTTTTACAAAATTCAATAAAATAACTGGTTATACTAAACTCCCAACACCCGTCATTGAATTCTAATTTGCCGTCCTATGAAATGACTAAGCAACACGACACACACAATCGAAAAAATGCGATAAATTCGCTTCGTAATCGAACGCCACTTCCTCCAAGTATGAATGATTCTTAAAAAAAAAACAAGAACCAAACATAATAACAATAACACACACAAGCAGCAACCTTTGCTTTATTAATGGAAAATAATAAAAATTAACATCATTCATAATCGTATTATTATTATGTCTACACGCTCGAGCTGCGCTCCCGCACACCGCACACCGAAATGAAAAAAAAATCAACGCGAGTGAACTACTCGGTGTATGAATGTAAATAACCTCTTAATTGAATAATTATACGATAATTTCTATGCCTTTTTACCTCAGCTAATCGCCGCTTAATTATTCCATATATTTATATAATTTGGTGATGTTGTGCTTGCGCATACCGCTCATATTTTACGCCACTAACTAACCAAACCATTCCGGTGCTCTTGTTGTTTTTACTACGCCGTTTATCACATTTCTGTGAAACCATTATGCGCGGCGTTGTTGTTGCTTTTTTGCCCGAGCAAAATCAGGTTGGATGGAATTTGTTTTGCTGACATAGTATTTTAACGGTTGTCATAGTATTATTATTGCCAGAAGAAGTTAGGAATTCGGTTTTTTTTGCATTCGAATTGAGTGCAGTCATAGTTGGAATTTAAAGGTTTAGATGTTTTCAACTTTGTTGTTTTGTTAGATATTATATTCGGTTTGGTAATGAATTTTCTCTTCATGGAGTAACTGAGAGTCTTTTTTCGATTATTTTATTTACGTTAAGAAATTTTAAAGGTATTTGTAAGTTTTTATCAATAACTAGCCTTCTCAACTACGCGTTGCTCTGGCTCAGTAAAGATTGATTAGAATAATTTCCCGTTTAACATTTGACTATGTTTTTAAAATCTTAAAGTCAATTATTCGTCGCATTACTTCTGCCATGCAGGCATAAATTTGATCGTTTGCAAGGAGTAAATCTAAATGTTTGAATATTTGTACTGCCACACTGACAGCTGTCAAATTGACAGTCTTACTATTTTCACAAAACAACATATTTTATCGAATACAACGTCTTCTTCTAATGTTTAATATGCTAGAAACCTTCTTTTGACTATATTAAACAACTCAAAGTTTTTGGATATATGGTTTTTGAATCTTACACACATTCTTTTTATATATATAGATAGATTTGTGCATGCATGTCACCCAATTTTTACTTTGCTGAAATAGCATTTCAGCGGTTGTCATAGAATTGCAAGAAGAAGTCGAGATTTATTTTTTGCATCCTAAGATTTACGTGAGAAATCTATAAACACACAAGAAATATACGATATAAAGTAAACATTTAAAAATGTGATGGCTTTAGAAAATAAAACAGGTCATATTAATTTTGATAGAGTTTCTAAACTTTAATGATTGTCAGAATAATTCCTTCTATTGTTTTGGGCATTTTTTATAGCCAACTTACGTTTTTATGAACAACTCTGATTTGTTGCATTGCATTGAATTTATGCGAATTTGATTTGTATATTTTCATATTATTGAATTTTCCTGTCAAAATCATTAACTATTTAATTAATAACAAAAACTTTTGCTTTACTTGAACATAGATATTTTAATGAACACACATTTCTCATCTAAAATGTGATAAATTCAACTGTATCGTGTAAAATATTATGAAGACGTGTCCAAACAACGTTCCCACTCGTACGTAATACTCCATAGACGAGGCAGGTGGAATACTTAATTTGGAGACAAACCCCCCAACTAAAATGCATTTTTATGGCCAATGAATGTGTCATTTTTCGATAATAGGCTGTAATTTAGAAATCGCATTAAATATCTTAAGCCTTAAGGAAATGTTTTATCATTTTCCTAGATTCTTCATTATTTTTTATGGATTGCAGGGGTAGAAAAATGTTAACGATTCACTTATCACTTTTTCAAATCATTTTTTAAGCAATTTTTAAGAAATTTACAAAAGTAATGTCATTTGCCTCAACTTATTGTCAAAAACTCAAAATTACTTTAAATTTTCATTTATTACTTACTAAAACACCTCAACAAACATTAAATTTTAATTTTGAATTTAAAAAATATTAATTTGGGTACAAACCCTGCATAATATATGTTTTTATTGCCTATGCATATATAATTTAACAAAAAAAAGGAAATATTTACAAAAAATACATTTAACGTCTTGCGTTACGAGATATTTTATAATTTTCTTAGCATCTTCATTAATTTTTATGGATTGCAAGGGTAGAAAAATGTTAAAGGCGCACTTATCACTTTTGCAAATAATTTTTTAAGCAATTTTTGAAATAAATTTTAACCAAAACATATAGAAATTTAGAAAAGTAATGTCATTTACCACAACTTATTGTCAAAAACTCAAAACTACTGTAAATTTTCCTTTATTACATACTAAAACACCTCAACAAACATTAAATTTTAATTTTGAATTTAAAAAATATTAATTTAAATACAAACCCTGCATAATATATGTTTTTATTGCCTACGCATGAGTAATGTTTAAAAAAATACATTAAACATCTTGAGTCACGACATATTTTATCATTTTTAGAACCTTTTAAAAACAAGCAACGAAAATTAACTTATTTAGTAGCAATATTTCTAAATTCCTTGAAATGTTCGTTTGGCTTACCACAAGAAAGCCTAAACCAAATGTTATAATCTAATTTTACATGCAAAAAATGCTTAACTTCGACTTATTACAAGAACTAGCGTATAGAGCGGATTCCGATGTTGGAACTAGTTTTTGTTTAGTTACAGACACTTTAATTCTTCAGTTTTTAACGTCGGATTGCTCATTTTTTAAACCGTTTTGTAACTCTCTTGTAGCAGAATGTTATTGTCCCTATTTATAACATCATATTATATAATTAATTTAGCTACATTGAACGATTTTTGGATGTTTCACATATAATTCGAAATAATTTACAAAAAAAAACGCCACTTTGTATACCTCTGTGAAGTGTAAGTACGTAATTTAGTGTAAATAAATAAAATTTCGTGTATAAGGCACATTCACATAGACGGGTTAGTTTTTACTTAATTATGGACACCTGATTTTTCAGTTTTTAACCTCAAAATCCTTTTTTTTTATTTTTTTGTAATGATCTCCTATCAGAAAGTCATCTTCACTTACGTAATACAATATTAACAAATCGTCTGCAAAGTTTGAGTCACTTTTATTTAATTTTTAGTTTTTAACCCTCGTAATGGCCATTTTTTAAACCATTTGTAATTATCTTGCATCAGAATTGCATTTATAACACGATATTCTAATATTACATAAATATTTTTAACTAATTTCTTTATAAGACGCATATCAACAATTTATTTTTTGGTTTTACGTCTTATACGCCGGGTTTTATGCTACGTATTACATATATAATTCAAGTCTCGGTAATACCGAAAAAAACGCATCACTTACGTAATTCAACATAAACAATTCCTCTGTATTCTAGAGTAAATAAATCACCATTGGTCTATATTCACTCTAATTAATTTGACCGATGTCACGTGCTACTTAAAATACCAATGTGATGGCCTGTAATTACCTATTAGCAGCAGCATACGCGAGCGATCGTTAGCACGTTATGTGATTATTATTGCGCGTTGATTTATGCCCAAAAAATGCGTTTTAGCATTCAAGACACTAATTGATTGAAGCAGGTGCGTTAAGTATGGACAGACGTCATTACTTTAATTTCATGTCATCTATTTGTAGTCCATTTATTAATATAGTTAGTATGTTTTCAATTAATGCACGAAATGTTTAGCTATTTTTGTATATATTTCGATTTAAAGTTAAAATTCAATGTCGCAAAGCAAAACTCTTATTTAAATTTCAAATTGATGTTATTTTTTTGTTCGAATGTTATTTATAGAGGAGTTAAAATGTCAGGGATTTGCTAATTTTTGTATGGACCTTACCCTTGGCCTGGCTACGAAAATATAGAGCAACCTTTGTATGCATGTATATAAAAAAAATTGTAAAAAGCGCCAATGTTAAATTAAATTACAAGGATAAGGATAACAACAATAAATTAGCGGCAGCGCTACTAGACAAAAAAATGTATATAAATATAATAGGCTGTTTTTATCTAAACATTTGCGTAGTTTAGATAAAAATACACACTCACACACACACATATGCAAATACATAAAGAAAAATTGAAAATACATTTTTTTTCGAACGAATTAAAATTGCAAATTATCCAACAACAGGCGCGAAACAAAAAAAAAGGTCGAACATGTGACGAAACATGATAGTTAAAATCAATGAATTTGGTCTTGAACGTGTCACCTTTAAGTTTAATTTTAACATTTCGCTTTTTTTCATCACTAATTTTTTGACATTCGGCTATTAAATGAAATAATATTGTGTAAATGGTGTCGTAATTGCTGTCCGCCTGCAACATGAAAGGTCTTAATCTCATTTTTAAATTTAGCATAATGTATCGTGTAACATTATAATTAATGCACGACAATTACTAATTTAATGTAGGCAATTCCAATTACATTTAATATTTCGATATTCCATCACCGAGAATGTTGTGCGATGAATTTCAAATGTATAATTGTTGGTTATAGATCTAAAACAGAGTTTGAAGCAGTTGAAGCTCCAATTTTTTATTGCTAATAATCTTTTTGCATAGAAAGTGAGGTTAGATTTATAATTCAAATGAAGAGGTAACTCCTAAAAGATGATACATATATAAGAAAGCACTTACTAAAAATAACTATTTGAAATATCTTCAATATCAACAAGTATATACACAATTTTGTAACTTTTGCGAAAGTAATAAATTTAAATTTTTGAATTCATACCGGTAAAGACGTCAATGTTATTAACTTTGTATTTTATCTACTCGTCGATAGATGGCGGATTGTTATTCAAAAATACTTTATTTTAAACATAAATAAAAATTTTAAAACTACAATTTAATAATATTTGAAATGAATTTAGATTGAATTAATTTATTTACAAAATATACACAATAATTCACTACAATCGATCTTGCAATTAAAAAGCATCCAATAAAAATTACTTGTAAACAATACTTTCCTCTGTTTATTCAATTATTTAAAACGATCATCAAATAAATTATTGTAGTGATTATATATTATATTATAACAATTGATTTTGCAACTAGTATTTAATTAGTTAGAGCAGGCTTGCTGCTGCTTTTGATGCTGCGCATGGAATTTACGCATACGCTCCTCCAATTCGGGCCTGAAGTGTCTGATCAGGCCTTGCACCGGCCAGGCGGCGCCGTCACCCAACGCACAGATCGTATGCCCCTCAATTTGCTTGCTCAACTCCCACAGCATGTCGATTTCATCCGGCTTTGCGTTACCATCAACGAAACGATACATGATTTTGTTCATCCAACTAATACCTAAACACAAAGTATAATTAATATTAAGAAACTAGAATTGTATTCTCATTTCAAAATTATAAGCAAACCATAAATCACTCCTCTCAGATTAACAGCAACCATAGTACGTACTAGTTTACAACGCTATCTATCTATCAACTGCAATACAGTACCGAGCAATGGGCATTTTTATGACTATGAGGGAGAAATATTAGGTACAGACCTCTTTAACGTTGTAAACTAGTGCGACTGTTCGATTTATTGCTTCTTGTTCGAGAGAGATGATTTATGGTTGATGGTTTCAGCTGTTAGTAGATGAAAAGTAACTTTTTCAACTAAGGCCATAAAATAGGGATGGTATTTGGGACAAAAAAATTTATGACCCCGAGCTGCAAAAGTTATTTTTCGTCGACTATGGCAAAATAGAATATAGAAAACAAATAGTAAATTGAAAATTTTTGACGCACCTTCACGACATGGTGTGCATTGACCACAAGATTCGTGTTTATAAAACATAATCAACCGTGCGATTGCTTTAACGATATCAGTTTGCTTATTCATTACAATAATCGCCGCTGTGCCTAAACTGGTCTG
>JARJDW010014190.1:0-33941 GCA_030264715.1 Adinopsis sp. GC000173
CAACCTACTTTCCTTCAATGCTAGTTTGCATATATTTCGGCGCATATCTCTAATACAGGCCCCAATATGTGAATGGTCCAACCTAGGCGACGGTCCAAATTCGGCAACCTTCCCCTATCTTATTGTTTTTAGCTAATTTTATTTAAATGCTAAAATTTATATAGAATATACCTATATAAGGAAGAATAATTTGAATAATTGAGAAAAATGTGAGGTGATATCAATCAAATACAATGTAACAGCGAGTTGATATGTCTTTTTTCAATTAGAGATGTTTACGATTTCACAATTATTTTATGGTTTTGCGAGGCTGGCAGAGCATTCAGCATTGAGAGAGGAAAAATCAAGGCTCAGCCCATCATCCGTATACGTACGTAGGTAGTACCTACTTATGTGTCTATAAAAAAGCTAAGTAACACAATAATTCCATCCCCATTTGGAAAGTCATAACATTGAGGGCTTCCATCCGCACTATAAAAAAGAAGAGAAGTAAAACACTTCCCGATTTATTCGTTCTGACTACTGAATGAGCGTTTCGCTTCCCCCTTCGATTTTTTCTCAACCGCATCTAAATTAAGTTATAATTTGTCAATAAAAAAAGAGGCATCAAGTGCATTAAGATCTAAGAGATTTTTTACTAGTGCGAGAGCCACTTAAGTCACTTTAAAAATAATCTCGCTTTAATAGTTCGACAATGTGTGCGTGTAAACATTGCCATTTAGTTAAGTGCGTCGTTCGAATCTTGTCTAGAGATATGCTGCTACTGCTGCTATACCACAAACATACATGCACACACATGCATAAAGTTGTTACTTATTCGATGTTTGATGTGCGCAATTAGCACTAATGCCTCATCAATGGTGTAAATTTTATATAATTGCATCTCGCTTTCTTCGTCGTTTGTGTTTTTCTCTCATTTCATTTTATTTTTATTTTTTTTTCACTTAATAATCTATTGCCGCCGTAAAATTGCAACATCTCCATCTATAAAATTAAACATCGTTTATTGCCTATTTAGTAAACATTCAATCATTTTCACATTTTATTTCTGCAACTTTCTTAAAACTAATAATAAATAATATTCTTTGATTTTCTATTAATATTAATTACGCATGTAATTTTGCCATTTTTCACGATTTATGGTTTTACTTTTTATTATTCTTTCCGCAATATTAACGCCCAGTCATTATTATTTACTTATTATTGAAATCTTTTCAATATTCGCAAAATTAAAGTGAGAATTTTTACGTTATTTTTTGGTGGTTGATTGGATTTAAATCATCTTTTAGATGGACTATTATTATTTTCTTTAATGTAAACCGGTTTCAAATCGAACAAAATTTAAAAATATAAATTAATACAAAATTTACTAAAGAATTGAAATGTCAAAATTAATAAATACATGAGAGTTGATTTGAATTTATCTATAAATCAAGAAATTAATTGTTAAATCTCACTTCTAGTCCAACAATTTCAACAAAAATCCTCTAAAATCACGCTCACCATTAAAATTGATATTAGAAATCCTTGATTAGACTTTAAAATTATTATTGTTTAACATAAAATTTTAGAATAGATATTAAATTTTATAAAAATTTCGTGAATCAATTTTTATCACCCCAATTTAACATTTGCTATCATATAAAAATCTATATTCATCTGCAACACCTCATACCATTTACTATATTTTTAATAGAATATATCTTAGCAGACAGAATTGATAATCACCAAAAAATGAATTCATATCATGAAATGCAAAAACTTTCGTGATGAATATAACTTGCGACATCTATATAGAATAGCTTGAACCTAACACATTGCTAGTATAGTTGCCTGCATTTCAACGCAAATGTTTACTAGTATATAAAATATTTGTTTAAGATAAAAAAGAAATAATCGTATTTTAATCAATGCATTATGATCCAGCCAGTTTTTTCCGGAAGCAACAAATGTGATAAAGATTTTTTAACATATGCACTTTATACTGTAGACTCCCCGGTGTCCCCGGTCCACTACGCGGTCAGATGCAAAATGCGTCATTTTTTAAATCGATTCAAACGACAACAATTCGTTTGAAAGATTTATGGGCGATGTATTATAATAAATAAATTCAATTTGCAAATGAGCAAATTGTCAAAGGATTTAGAAGAATGGTCAAGGTTATAGATCATAGCCATGGCAGATAATTTGCATCAATCAAAAATAAGAGAACAATGCTGGTTACGGCATTCTGTTCAATTGTATAATTTAGTGACCTACATGATGTACTAAGTTTAAACTCTAGACGAGTGGTCTATGTTGGCATTTCGTTAGAAAATGGCACTCTCGCAAAAACAAACCTTTCATAATTGCCTGCTAGTGTACTTATTGTGCGCTTGTTTTGAACATAGCCATCATGTTGAGGGTAAAAAACTAAAATATATCTACACCTTATTCGAATTTATATACTGAATTCATATCATTTCAGCTAAGCAAGGAATTGGTCCGGGCGAGCAGGATTGGGGCTACATCACCGTTCGCCCCAACGCGCATATGTTCTGGTGGCTCTTCTTCACCACCGCCGATGTGGCACATTATTCTGAGCGCCCGCTGATCATCTGGCTGCAAGGTACTTAACTCTTATTATTCATACATTGGTTGGTTATATCAACCAAAATCAATTGCTTTAGGTGGGCCGGGAATGCCATCGAGCGGTTATGGTAATTTTCTTGAAATCGGTCCGCTGACAATGGAGTTGGAACAACGCGAACACACCTGGGTGAAGAACTTCAACGTGTTGCTGCTTGACAATCCAGTCGGTGTTGGTTTCAGCTACGTCTCCGACAATAATACACGTCTGGTGGAGAACAATCGCGAAATTGGACAAGATCTAGTCAATTTCTTAAAGGAGTTTCTTGAGCGCTTCGGTATATTCAAGGAAGTTCCACTCTATATTTTTGGAGAATCGTACGGCGGTAAAATGACGGTGGAATTTGCCCTACAAATCCATCAAGTAATTCCCTACTTTTTAAAATTCCATTATTGTTTAGCAATTATCGAATTTTAGGAAGTGGAAAAGCGCAATCTTAAAGTGAATTTGAAAGGTGTCGGTTTGGGTGATTCATACATTTCTCCAATTGATTATATCAGCCACTACGCATCATTCGCTTTAAACTTGGTATGTATTTATTATGCGCCGCAAAAAAACCAACAATATACAAAAGAACAAAATTAATTTAAGTAATTGTATTGAATAACAGCATCACACCATGCGTGAGCAATGTGTAAGCAATCGCTTATAATTGTTTACAAACTTCAAAATGCTTGAATAGAATAATCTAAACAGATACAAAACTTCAATATGATTTAAAGACTGACGCGCATTTTGATAAATGTTTTTGGTAAACCTAAAGCTTACAAAACTGTAAAGAGTCATTTGTTGTTTATTGTTTAATCTGTTATTACAAATGATAGATTATCACAAAATATTCAAAACACATGAATTATTAGTAAATAATGTTTAAATGATTGATGTTAGGGTTTGACGGATCTACACGGCTTTAATACCATCAACGATTTGGCGAAGCAAGTGCGCGTGGCGATTGATAATGAGGACTACGAATTGGCCACCGAGATTGAAGCTAAAATCACCGATTCGGTGATTGAAGCGACGCAGGGAATCGATATCTATAACATTGTGCTGCATTCGAATACAACCTCAATGCCAAGTAAGATGTAATTGTAAAAGTTAGAAATTAGTTTCCGATAGTTTTATTACTATGCTCATATGTTCGTTCAAATGAAATTTTTTGTAAAAAAGTGAAGTGTATTCATTTTAATAGCACACATTCATTTTTCTTCTTATATTTTACACTAAATTCGATGAAGTACCGACTATTTGACTAGTGTTACGTTTATATCGCGCAATAACATTCTGTTTTTCCGCGAAATACTAGCAAAACGCAGAAAATATCTGAACGAGATTTATAAATCTATTTTTACGTAACACGAGTATTAAATTACTATTTTTACAACCCAGCGCCGATGAGCAAGTTATTGTTTTTTCAAACAATTGCTTTGTTGTAGAGTTTCTCACCTACCAGGACGCATGCAACGACTTCATGAACGGACCGGTGAAAACAGCCCTTAATATCTCACAGAATCTCGAATGGACGTTCATCAATGACGATATTTACAATTCCCTGCATGGTGATTTAATTCGACCAGTGACGCATACAAGTATTATTTATATATCAAAGTTGATAACAAAAAAGTATGTGTATTGTATTTTAGTTGAGGAGATCCTTAATAAGACGGACATCAAAGTTATTGTTTACAATGGGATATTCGATTACATTGTAAACACGCCAGGTAATTAAAGAAGAAGGAAATGAATCGATTTGTTTTCATTTGTTATTTGTTGTGATGTTTAAGGTACCGTAAATTGGTTGGGCAATTTGAATTGGAAGGGCAAATTGCGTTGGCAGAATACTACGCAAGAAGCGTTAGAAATTAATATGATAAATGAAGGTTATATAAAGAAAGTAGACAATTTAATATTTTATGCTGTCCTTCGTGCCGGCCATAGCGTAATAAAAAAATTTAGTAGCAGTCACTTAATACGATAAACGTTCCTAATTTTAGGTGCCAATTGATAATGTCATTGCCATGGAAGAAATTTTGAAACGCGAACTACTCGCTGAAAACGATGCTGAAACATAATACCTAATCATAACAATTTGTGTTTCGATTACGATTACGATTACTTTGAATTAATTAATAGAATTTCTAGTTATAAATTATATTTATTTTTTATTGATAATAATTATTCTAGGTAAATATAGTATAGACATTTTTATAAATATCTATAGATGAAAATAGATCTTATTTCAACATTATTTGTAATTTAATTATCCTTTCATGGGGAAATTAACTCTTGGTTTCTACACAAATTATAAGTAATAAACATTTAATTTTTTACTGTTCGACATACTTTGCAGCCATCATTAAATAGGTGGAATGTCAATAACTAATAAATAATTAGTATTTAATCTATGAACTTTTTTAACTTTTATTTCTTGATGATGGCTGCAAAACCGAAATATATCCAACTATAAAATATATAAAATTTATTAATTCTGATTAGTATACAAATTAAGCGTTTCCCTAAGAAAATATTAATGTAAAATCTATTTATAAAGAAGAAAAAGTTTTTCGAACAGATGCAGCAGTTCAAAGTCTGAAAGTCTATAGCCGTCTATAGCAGCACTACCAACATAATGTTCGTCTAGTAACTTGATTTCACGTGGAATGCAACTAGGTTCATGTTTATTTGGTACCTTTGAACTTTCTAATCTGTCACAATAAATGAACTGTCACATTGTTTAACGTATAATAAGAAATTACATTTAATGATCGTTACAAGCGTATTTATAATTAGTGAGCGGTGTAACATACAAGATTTGTGGTAATTAAAATAATTTACCCATAATGTCTGCACCTATAAAGCCCTGGGAATCGACGACGCTTCACAACAATGAGCAAATTTTGAAATCATCATCGTTGCCTAATGGAATGCGTTCGGTGCCTCCAATACCACCAAGACCCTCAACAATGTCCTATCAAAACTCATACAACTCCTACTGTTCACCTTACTCGAGTAATTACGCCTTCAGTAATGCAATTTTATTAAATTAACAAATAGATTCTTTTTCAGCGTTTGGAAGTAGTTACGGGTACGGTAGCATGCCTTATCGAAGTCCTTTGTACGGCGGTTATAATAGCTATGGATACGGTAATAGTTATGGAATGTATGGGAATTATGCGCCAACATTCGGTGGCATGACAGGCGATGAGAGTAGATTTATCCAATACGCAGAAGAGAGTTCAAGAAATACATTCGCAAACGTCGAGAGCATCGTGCGCGCCTTCAACAGCATGGCGATGTTACTGGATAACACATTCTTTGCCATGACGAGTTCATTTCGCGCGGTGCTCAGCGTCGCGGAGAATTTCGGCCGTCTGCGCTCGATGTTCGGACAGATATGGCATGCAATTAATATATTTAGGCTGTTTATGTGGGCATACAGGAAGATGATGAGTATGCTCGGCTTGAAAGTACCTGAAAATAGTAAGAGTATGGCGTGGCGAGAGGCGGCGAATGGGACGATCGCCGAGGCGAGCGGATCGGGTGGATCCAGTTGGCCGACAATCGCTTTCTTTGGAATATTATTTTCAGCCCCCTACTTTATAAGCAAATTATTACCAAAGGGTGAGTGTTACATATTGTTTATTATTTCAACCATATACTGTATAGCATCGATGGGCAACAACTTTTGTCGATCATTTTTTAACACTTTTTTAGAGTTTCTTAAATTTATGGATCTCTAACAACATCTTTAAAAATATATTAAGTAATTTTGTGATAAAAAAGGCGAAATTTTGCATAACAAATGTAGTAATTCTACAAAAATGTACAGATCTGGCATTTTTCATCATAATGCCCCAATTCGTGCATTAATGAATTAAATTCTGGCCTGCCAGTACATTTAAGCCGTCATTTTAACTCGGAATATCAAGAAGGTTACCCATCTCCGCTATATAGTATAGATAGAATTTACCAGGAGCAGCCAGACTTAGTAGTGATAGAGCTACATTCCGTTGGTAGAAATAAATTAAACATCAAAATGACTTATTTTTTATTTATGTATTACTTAAATTTTCATTTGATGGTTGACCCACGATGCTACTTAAAAAGAGCCGCTAGCGCTATTGTGGCTCAAACATTAAATAAAAATTTAACCAAAATATAAATAAATAAGTAGTTTTCAATTTTTATTAACTATTTTCATAAGTATTTCCCTTTTTACTATCATTTATAATCATAATAGAATCAAAATTACTAATTTATCTATGTATTATTCCTGTAAGATACACGAAATTTTTTGCCAATACAATGAGACGGCTCTTATCACATCTCTGTCTGGCCACCACCCATACTATATATACAAAACTACTACGCAATAGTAGGATGCTTTTTTGTTTGAATGATTTTTTATTCAACTTTAAGTCACCTTATCTAATAACTATTTAAAACAGTTTTTATCTTAGTAACAGTCACTTAAAAATAACAATGCATCTATAATTAAAAAAAGTGACTCATTTATTACTGAACAATTATTTATTAATGGTTACATCATTAACAATTTTTTTACCGCTAAATTTACGTTTGGTCATTCTCTTCTTTTCGGTTTCATCCATAACACGTTTCACTTTTTTCTTGCGCTCGTCGTAAGGTAGGGTGATGATACTCTCACGATCCGGTGCTTTCTTCTTCAACGCCCTACGCGCGGCTTTAGATCGTTTCGCCAGCTTCGTCATGTAAACGGGTACCTCGCATCCGTTCGTCTGCAAAATATGCGCGATACTTCGCAGATTTATCGTATCGTTTTTCGTGAAGAACGTTATTGCCTTGCCCGGATGTCCGGCACGGCCCGCACGCCCCACACGGTGTACGTACGAAATCGCCGACGTTGGAAAATCGTAGTTGATCACCAAATTCACGCCGCGAAAGTCAATACCGCGCGACATTAGTTCGGTGCAAATCAGTACCCATATTTTGCCTTCTCGAAACGCGCGCACCGTATTATCACGTTGGGCTTGCGTACGATCCGCGTGAATTGCATCAACGTTTATCTCATCGTAAACGAGCTCGCTAAACAATTCCTGAGCACGCTCTTTGCTCTGGACGAAAACCAAGACGGGTGGTGGTAGGCCAATTTTAATCAATTCGCGAAATGCTATTAATTTTCCATGTTCATTACCAACGTACTGAAGCGATTGTCCCACTAAATTCGTTGAGATGTTTCGTTCGCCGACCGTTACATGCACCACGCCTTTCAAATTCTTCTGGCACCAGCTTTTTACAGCTATAGTCCATGTTGCGCTGAACATGGCAATTTTGCGTTGCTGATGTGTGCATTCATTTAGTATAAGAGTGATTTGATCCTTGAAGCTTTCTTCAAATAATCGATCGACTTCATCAATTACTAACCATTGTACATTACATAAATTTATTTTGTCAACTACGTCTTCTTTTAGTAAGAAACATAAACGATTCGGTGTTGTTATTAGTATATCGCAACGTTCAATTTCCAAGTTTCTTTTATGTTTAATCATTTTTATCTTGAAATCGCGTGCACCGCTCAACCGAATACATTCCTTGTAGATTTGTGTAGCCAATTCACGTGTGGGACATATAATTAAAGCGCGTATAAGCTCTTTGGCAGGTTTTCCTAGATGCTGCAGTATGGGTAGAATGAATGCCGCCGTCTTTCCGGATCCAGTCGGTGCACAGGCTAAAATTTGCTTGCCTAATAGCATTGCCGGTATTGCTTGTTGCTGAATCGGTGTCGGGCTGGTGTATCCCAGTGATTCGATGTTCGTTTTTAGATCATCGTCGAGTTCCATTGCCATAAATTGTTTGCATGGTGGCGGTACACCTTTACCAGCCACGCTGATCCTCAATTGATTCCTATATTCGCTGATCTTTTCCTTCTCGATTCGTTTCCGCTTCTTCTCTAACTCCGCATCAGTCATTCCTTCGGATTTTCGTTTCTTTCCACGCTTTTTTTCGGCAATTGATGTAGACGTAATCGAACCCAGTAGGTTTATCGGGGCGTCATCCTGTGATGGGGTTTTCTTGACACTTGTTTTTGATGCTGTCGTCTCTGGTATCGGTTTAATGTCGTTTTGTCGCGGTTTTGATATTGGATTAGGCTGCCCAGACGAATTTGGGATATTAGTAGTCTTTCTCTTGGCAAATACAGCGCCTCGACTTAATTTTTTGAAAATATCCTGAGCATCCATCACTGATATAAATTGAGGTTAGGTTTGCATGCGAACATATGAATTTTGAGTTTCCTGTTGAATTATCTAAAATTTATAAAATATTTAAGTACTTAATATTATTGATTTACCTAAATTGTACTAGCTTTTGATATAATATTCGATACTCAATTTATAACATTTTTCAGCCAAAACATGCCTTCGCTTTTCTCGCTTCAACGTAGGTATTTACCAATTGTTATGTTGGTACTTACTTACGGTTGGTAGAGGGGGAATGTGATGGCGCTACATTCAATTTAATTCATTCAATTGTTTTAGATAAATTCAATCCAGAAGAATGGAAGGCAGCTGGTATACCAGCGAAAGCAATCTTCGACTTTATAGGCACATCAAATAACGAATTAAGTTTTAAAACAAACGACGAGATCTTATTAGCGCCACGATCAATTCAGGAGGAGATGAAATTGGTAAATAGTGGCTGGCTGTATGCGATGCACAATGGAAATTGTGGCCTTGTGCCTGTGAATTATGTGATGAGTGTGAATCGAGTTATACCACGTAAAACGCAGAAACGCGTCAGTTTTGGTGAAAATCAAGTCTATGAAGCAAAGGATAGTAATGTAGTGGTTGCTGAAGAAAAGAATTCTAGTCGTGCCGAAATTGTATCCGACGTTGCTCAAACTAGTTGTGATGATAGTATAGAAAAAGCAAAGGAATTAACACCGACGATTGAATAGATGTTTATATATATATATATACATATATTATATATCTAATGTTTTATATTGGTAAGCATTTCTATCTAGATTATGTTAATTTTTACTAAAATGGTATAATATTCTGGAATGGATCGGATCGTACTCGTACATTATATCAAGGTTGTAGTTAAATATTTTTAAGTATGTTGTTTGGTAAAAATAATTTAATATTGATTAAGCTTAAATTAATTAATCAGTAATATGACATATTATGTTATAATAAGTTATAATGTATGATCAAACATATGTATTTCCCCCCTTGTCTTAAAAAAAAGCAGTTCATAAAGCAGCATGGTCATTCCATACACATTAATTAATTCTCATCATTTTTTTTTATTTAAGAATGTTGTAATTTTAAAATAAATAAATAATAAAATGACTGCAGTATTAATTAAACAAAAACAACACCAAACAAGGTCATGGAGCAGAGCCTAATTTATCACACATTGGGGCCTGCAATAACTTTATTATTTGTAATATAGCGGACCTTAGAATACTATATTTGTAAAAAATTGTGAAAAAGGTAAACAAGGTTAAATTTTTGCTCATACAAAACTGCAATTGATAAGAATTAGATTTAGTTCAATGATGATTGTTAACGCGTTCAACTACGTGCGTCCAGTGATTCAAGATGTTGGCTAAAATCTCATCATGGTGAAATTCTATGGTTTTTCGGCACTTGCTACTGGAGAATAAAAGTATGTAATTTTATATAAATATAATATATAATTTATAAATAACGTATCGTTTCTTAATCGATACAAATTGGTATTCAATATTACAACGAAAATATTATAATGCTGCTGTTTTTAACACTTGGGGTGGAGGTTTTCGCTTAGGGCTTTTCTAAAGGGTTAATAGAACGTGTTTGTTTGAAGCAATTGAATATTGAGAATCGATGATGTTAACATGCAGAAGGCATAATACATGAATAAAAAAATACCAGTCTTAATATATCACGTTTATTTTTCATTGAATCGGCACAAATGAATGCGTGTGTAAGAATGTATAATAAGTATATCAAAGTAGAAAATAGATTATTCAAAATGAAATATGAATGCTAAATATCAAAAAGTCCTTTATCCAAAAACCTAGATTAAATATAATAAACATATCCTAAAACGGTAAATAAGTAAATATTGAATTTATATTTGGTATAATACATATTATTCCCATTACAATTATGTTACGATTCTTTTTTTTTGCTTATACATCTATTTTTAAAGTCTTTAAGTTTAAATGGTAATAATTCTCATTGGAAATAAAAACAGTCTTCATAGTTCATAGTGCTGAGCTCAACTCCTCCTTTCTCTCCTCCTTTTCCTTCTTCTTGATCTTCTTGCGACGTTTCGAGTCGCGCGTTTTCGGCGAACGTTCAAGCAGAAAGAGTGCCTCGTGAAAATCATCCGAACTCAAATTCGATTCTTGAACGTGCAAGACAGAACTTAGCGCACCATCCGTAGACGATTTAGGAAAGCAAAACATTTCGCGTTCGCGTTCCGGTTCATTGGCACTTTTTGATTTTGCGTTCTCCTTGTTTGAGGTGCGACTGGGACTGTTCGACGTCGATGGCGTGGTTGAACGTATCAGTGACGGTGTATACGGTTCCGGCGTGTTGTTGTTGTTAAGGCTGGTGCTCGAAATATTGAGGGAGCAAGTCGATAGTGGCATTGGTACACTTAAACTAGATGAACGCGATTGTCTGCCGGAGATGATGCTAATGCCGGGTGATTTCGGTTCGGGCGTGCGTGAAATCGAGACGCCGGAAATGTACAACGTTGGCGATTTCGGTATACCGGTCTCCGATTCGTACTCATTCGAACTATCTGTCTCTAGATTACTTTTCTTATTATGTTCGGGACAGATTTTGATTCGCAGATTTTTGCTGGGATTGTGATCGACTAGAAAGCCGGTCGACTTTGAGAATAGCTTTTTATTCGTTTCGATCTTCTCGGTGGCAACGTTGTGGTCCGAGTTGCGACGCGTCTCCTTCTTGCACTTTCCATCACTAATAAGGCCGATGCTTTTTGTTACAGCAATCCTCGTTAAGTAACTCGACTTTGGCAAATGTGCGGAACATAATTTGGCTTTGAGCGAGGCAAATGGCGTTTGTCGCTTGCTACAATCGTCGCCCCCCTTTGATATGTCTTCAGTCTTTTTAAGATTGACGTAGAGTTTGCACTCCTCATCGCTGTAGGTCTTTTTACTCTCTTCACTCAATATATTACACACTTCCATATCAACGTTTATCGAGTCTGATGTGGTTGTATCCTCAACGGAGCTCTGCCCTTGATAGTATTCCTCCTCGGGGTATGTGTGGTGTAGAAGAAGCAGCTGTTTGGTGCGTACGGAGGTCGAAGGCAACGCCAACATTTTTCTAGCTATATCCTCCGGTTTGTCATCGTGCTGACTGCTGTGATCCGAGTCTAGGTGATAGCGCGGTTCATCACCACGCATGCGAATCCGCGCCTGATTCGAACGCTTCACACACAAATCGCCCGTCGAGTGTGAACGCTTCAAACGTACATCATGATCGTCGTAGTCATCCACCAAACCGAAACCAAAACCTTTTTCGTGAATATCGGAGATGCGAAATCGACCGTCCTCACTGCCATTGCATGGCCTAAATAGGCACTCCTTCTCTTTTTTACCCCAATTCTCACTACCGACACGACCCACATCTAAATTTTTAAAATCAATCTTATGATTTGCCAGCGATTTGAGAAAATAGTCGACGGTTATATCAGCGCTAGTTTTTTGATAGGTAGGTAGATGGTGTTGATTTGTGTTTGTTGCATGTTGCTGCTCCTTCTTGGCGATCACCGCAGTCGATTCTTGGAGACTTAGCTGAATGGCGAGCTTCAACTGATCATCAGCGCCTTCATTATTTTCCGGTATCGATGCCGTTTGGCTGTCACATGTATTTTCGGCTTGTGCTTGTGCTTGCTTCATACGATCTTCGATCATTTGCAGCCGTGACATTTCTAACGCAATAACTAATTCCATATTCATATCGGAGCCTTAAAATTTAAGATTTTAATATAACAAAAAATTCTTTTACTCTGGCACTTACTATCATAAGGACACTTTAAATTTGAATCACGCGAATTCGAGGGATCTATTCTATCTTGAAAGCCTACATCACAGTCTTCAGCATCCGAATCGTATTCAGGCCATTGGCATTCTCTCAACCATGCATTCGTTTGCGATATTCCAATCTAAAATCGAATACAACATAGATGTAGGAATTAATCGTGTGTGTATTAATTAAATGAATGTTATTTACATCAAAATAGCGTCGCTTTTTCGCCTTCCTCTGCGAGGGTGGGGTTTCTGGCGGTATTAAACCTTGTGCAACAGCGCGAATAAATTCGTGTCGCTTCCGACGTGTCAATGCAGTTGTTTGAACAATCACAGTCTTTGGGGTTTTCAAATATGGTCGCGCTATCATTTCGCTTAGCTTCTCAGTCACCTCCTCCAATTCATTCTAGATCATACAAAATATTATTAATTTTCTTGATATAAATCAATATGAGGCGTTGATTTAAGGTAGCAGTGTGAATTCAATAAATGACAGTTAACACTTAAAACTTAAATTAAATTTGTAAAATAATTCACCCGGAAATCGAATAAGCTCTGGGCGCCGGATCTTTGCAAGGTCCGGTCCGTATCCTTTCTATATACCGACCCCCTAAGGTTCGTCTGATTTCACATGTCTAATTTACGTTTTTGTATCAACTGTCACGTACAGACAACAACATGAGTTCTGAGTGTCCATTATTTTAATGTTTTTCAAATAGGTGATTTCTGAATGGTTTTGTTACCATAGATACATATACAAAAAAATAATTAATCTCAGATTAATTATGCTATGTGTTGTTTGTATGAGAGTTAATTTTGAAGTTGATTAATAAATTATATATTTACATAGATGCAATATTAACAAAGGTTTAGAGATGTAAAGTGGGAAACTAATGACAATTTCCAACTCATCTGAACTCAAACCTTAGGGCGTTTCTGAGAATTAAATTGAGTTTTAGATGTAAATTTCTGATCATAAAAGATATCACGTTGACTATTAGGACTTGAGATATTAAAGCGCTTGGATCAGTTCACAATTCTAAGCTGGACCCTCTACATCTTAAAATCTGGATAAAAATCGAATTTCACATCACATAGCTTGTTGTACTGTTGCGTTCACACTTGTAATTCTGAATCACTCCTACTATTACCTACCTGCATAAACTCAAATATGGTTTTATTATAACCATCATCCTCTAAATAGTATCCGTAGGCATAGGATCCGCACAGAACACGTCGTGCCTTCAACAATTCGCGTATACCTTCCTCGATAAACTTTGTGCCTTTTTCAGCGGAGCTATGACTCCCTTTCAAACCTAAACTGTGCGCGAGCAATTCCATTTTCTGTCGGACGCCGGTCAGCAACGGTTCTTCTAGCTTCTGACTGTTTTCGTGATTGCGAAAACGCATGTAGAAGTGCAGGAAACGTGACATCTCCTGCATTTGATTGTTGCGATCCATCGCTTCCGATATTAGCACACCTTGCTTCTCATCCGCCTTGTGCACCGCCTCGAAACGATTGCATCGAAAGTAGCCGCCGGTGGCTGAACTATGCTGCTTCCACGACTCTTGGCACACCCAGCAAAAGTCGAATTTGCACTAAGGAAATAATTTATTAGCCCATGCCATAACATATGGTATGCAATTAACCTTGGAGCATTTCATGTGATTGCAGCCCTCGTTCTTTTGTATGGGACTTTTGCAATTAGGACACGGCTTGGCGTTTGTTACAAGCCACAAAAAGTTGGCCGCCTCCTCGCTGCCGCTGCACGACGCTTGCAATTCCTCCGGCTTCACTTCAGCGATTTTCATTTGCCATTCCTGCCATTGTTTACATCCGCACGGAGCGTGAGCCTCACCTGCGTTGAAAAATCGTTAATTTCAGCAGCGAGCGAATTAATTAAGCGATAAATTTTGTAATAAGTACCCAAGCATTCCCAGCAGAAAAAATGCGCATTTCCGCAATCAACGGCATGTGACGTTACTGGAACTGATTTATTTTGTTGTTCGGAGGTATGTTCGGCTTCGGGCAGGCGTACAGCGCGTCCACACCCCGGAATTGGACACCACTTGATGCTCTTGTTACTCTCAACAAACGCCTAGGCGTAATAATATCACATTAAATGCTTTAAATGAAATTCTTATATTACCTTAATATCAAATTGGAGGTAGCGTTTAGCGATTTCGGGCCGTACAAGCTTCTCGATGAGCTCGACCGGCACTAGAATATGGCATTGATACGCCGGACAAAGTATGTGATGCGCATCACCATCCTGTATCTTATTCGTCAGATAGGTTTCCCAGCAGGCCTCGCAGAACACATGTTTGCAGGACATTTTCAACGAAAGTTCCCACTTTGTGATGCTCAGACAGCATATTTCGCACTACAACGACTTTGTATTAGTTTTATATAATTTGACACATTTAATGAATAATGATTACGATAACTTCGGGATGTGGGAGCGCGTCCTCCTTATTCGAATCGGGCGACGCGGTCGTCGAATCGAATGAGCCCTGATTGAGAACGGATGACGGTGGCTTGACGCCAGCCACTTGACAACATTCGATCGGATCTTTCATCCACTTTTCGAGCAGTAATTCCCTTGACCATTCTAAAAACAATGTGTGGAGGCGTTCATTTAATGCACGTGCTCTTTCTCTCTATTTCTCTCACTTTGAATAAATTTCTCATGTCACGTATTCTATTTTAAGAATTATTTTATTGAAATTTGCTGTTGTTTGTTAGAAGGAATATCATATATGTACTTATTATTAATTTACCATATCTACCTACACACCCACTCCAAAGTGCATTTTAATGAAATATGAAATAGGAAAATCTATTCCTCGAGATTCTTATATAAAAGTAGCCAAACTACCTACCTACCACCGATTCTATCTACTCGAAGTGCGTTAGAAATTTACTAAGGTAAAGAATTCTTTATAACTCATAAATGCTAGTAGAATTTAAAATAAAATTTGAAACGTTATGCTTTATAAATTCCAATAAAATGATTCTTCATTGAGTGCGTTACGATATTTAAGGTGAGTACTTACCATTGTTTCGAAGCAAGGCTTCGGCAGTGAAGAGCGGAATTTTTAGCATATCAGAGGTATCTACAAGCAGTTGGTCTTTGGCTTCTTGTAAATCCTGACTTCTAAGGCCACTGTAAACTTCTTGTTCGCTAATGATTTCATCTTCGTTAACTGTATCTACATTATCGGCCTGTGAATTAGAATAAATGGATTTTAGTCATTGATGTCTAATTAGATGCAAATATGAATGTAACATACGAAAACCATTCGGCTTTCTAATAAACGTGCGATTTCATGATGTGAACCTTTCATGGCTAGATCACATGGTGTCAGTCTATCATTGTTTTCGGTGAAGAGCGGCGCCCCGTGTGCCAGAAGTAATTCGACGCAGCGTTTCAAGCCTGCGTTGGCGGCGCAATGTAGCGCTGTATTTCCTTCCTACGCAAAAATACATACGTATGTATTGATGTATGTATTGATACATATGTAGCAATCAAAATGCTATTTATACCTTTTCTTCGGCAGCAAGATCGACCTTTTCACGGCCGCCGGTATTCAACGGGGTGCCTTTCCAATGTAGTAAAAGTTGCACGCAGGCTGCTCGTCGTTCCTGTGCACTAAAGCTTTTCGTTTGGTTCAGTTGACAGGCACTGTGCAAGACCGTCTCGTTGGAGCCGTTCTTCTTGTTGGGATTACCACCGAGATCGTTTAAAAACGTTCGGAGTAAATGTTTCATTCCTATTAAATAAATAATGAAATCATTTATGATAATTTTGTAGCAATTTTTCTATTATATATTGTATAATAATTACCATGTTTGGCAGCGTAGTGTAAAGCAGTGTTGTGATTGTGATTCTCCCCATAGCTGAGATTCGGATCGAGGTTCTTTCTTAGTTCTGGTGAATTTTGATAAATTTGCATCGCGGCAAATTCATCACCATGTTGCAGATATTTCTTAAACTTTGACGACGTACTACCCATTGTTGTGTATATAGTTCAATATAAAGCTTATCTTATATGACTTTATTATGTAGTTTATTAAATAGTGTACAGAGAATTTAGCCTGTCGTGTGGTGGTGGTGGTGGTGGTTGTGGTGGTTTTAGTTTTTAATATGCGAATATAAAAAATATCGTTCGATATGTGAAAACATTTTCTGTCAAGAAATATTGTTGCATATTGCAAACGATACTGTGCGCTGAAACACAAGAGTAGAGACAAAGTAGAAGTAAAAGTATTTAAAGTTAGGTTATGTTCACAAACATATAGCGAATTTCGCATAATTTTGTTCATCGCGCAATAATGTTTATTCTATTTGCGTCGCACACTAACTTGTTTATTGCATATTTCATGGAAATATTATTACTATTTTTGCGTAACATATAGTAGGAATGAAACAAAACAACAACGCAACAATCATGCTTGGTAAATTAATGATGAAAAACTTGGATAAATGTGGGCAATTGTTTCGGTCCACTTACCGCAATGCAATTTGCCTTACTATCTGACATTTTCTTTGTCTATTTTTACTTGTAAATGGCTTTGACAACAAATTGACATCTTCCTGGTTTGTCTGCTAAGCGAATCTTACTCACCGAGCACGATCGATAAATGTGGTGGAGAGAACGCGGCGTCGCGACGCCAATGCCCGCCGTTTTTCAAAAAACAACTAGCACGGAGGAGGAAAAACTCGCACGTCCGTCTAGACTTCGTTTGGCAATGATCAAATATTACCATATATATTCCACGCGCGCTTCTTATCTAGTTCGCATAACTTTATCTGAAACGATAAATAAATATTGTTAATAACATTTGTGTTTTAGTGTTAGTGTTTCGTATGTGTGCGCGTTGTTTACGCCGGAAGAATAAATAATGAAATAATAATAACAAGTGTGTAATAATAATTACACGAACCGGCATATCGGGCATATCGGACATATCGGGCATATCGGGCATATCATACATACACACACAAACAAAATAAAACTTAAATTATGCAATATTTTAGAATTTGGATTTCGGTCGTACGATCGTAGATGGCGTTGATGATGGCTGAAATGAAAAGACAGCGCGTTTGTGTTGTTGGCGAAATGCAAAGGGTGTTCACACTACATTGATTTGAAATCCTTTTAAACCCGATTTGATGAAATCAGTTCATTGTGAAACAAAACAAATCTAATCCAATTATGAAAATGTTTTATAGTTTTTTGTAGTTGTTTTTCGCGTTGGGGGATAAATATCGCGCACGTTAAGAATGCGCCGGCGTCTAAGGAAAAACCGTTTTTCACACGGTGTACATTATCCACTTTCTACCACGTCTAGTGATTGTGTTTGGGCAGTTCGGAGCAGCAGCTCTGTGCGTGATAATGTCGCTGCGAGCATTATCGTAGTTATTTCCGAGACGACGTGTGCAGCGAGTAGTAATCCACATTGCAATCAAAACATATCGGCCAATCGAATGTAAAAACATTTATTTATTTTCATTTTATTTTTCAACTTTGTTGTTTCCTTTAATTTAACTTGTTTTTTTTGTCGTTTTTTGGTCGCCGACACATTCACACACACTTTGAAGCGTGTTTTACGAGAACAACAACAACAACAACAACAACAACAACAAGCCACCTTCTTCTTCAACTTCTTGCCAAACACATTTTTATTTTTAATTTTCATTTATTTATTTTTTCAACTTACCTACAAAACCAAGTAAAAACGAAGTTCTATACGATATTTGAAATCAAAGCCAACACTCAACATGCCGAGAAGAAATTCATCGTTTTTCAGACTGGGTACGAGTGAGAGATGTTATTTAATTATAGTTAGAATTAATGCAATTGAAATTAATTAATGTCCCACCTAAATTGCTGCTTTCAAACGCAATGCAACAACCAACGTTCTTGTATTTGTATACTTAGACTTTTTTATGTACTTGTATTTGTACTTGTACTTGTACTTGTAGTTGTATAGTTGAGTTGAGTTTTTTTTCCAGCAGCATTCAATGTTTATTCATCATTCATGTATTTATTTAGTTATTTCGTTCACTTTTCCAGCGGGATCGGCGAAAGCTCTATAACGGAGGGATTGCGGACCGCCATAGCCCGACTGCGACAAAGATCAAACCCTTCTAGTAGCCACACATCCCCCCTTCATCAACCTACCGACCATCAAACACAAGTAAGTGCTTATTAATTAATTAAATACGGGCGCACGTAACGCCGCTTCAACTAATAAGACCATACGCATACGGTGTAGTATAAACGTAAAGACGACACGCGGGGTCAATAATTAATTGCTTGCTATACGATGCATCAAAGCGGACCGACCGGACCGCGTGCGGATATTGTGGATTCTTTAAGATGGTAGCGATGCTTTTGTGCGAATGTTGACAGTCACATAATAGGTATAAAGGGAGAATACGTGCAAAAAAAGATCGTCCGCCTTTGATACACTCGCATTTCTATGACAGCCAGCCTTAGAAATTCGTTTAACAACAATATATACAAACAGTTAAAGACGACGACGACGACGACGACGAGGAACGATGGTATTTTGTGAGAGCTGGGCCACTAATCTAATTATGCCATTTGCGCGAAACAAACCTAATTGTTATGCGAAATAACAAATTTTTTACTCGGTTTTTGTTGATTCTATTTAATTCAAGCAGCGTGCTGTTTGTTTGTAAATAAATGTCGTCGTCGTCGTCGTCTTCGCTGAAGAAGAGTTTTCATTTCGCAGAAAGTGTGAGAATATTATCCAGTAGGTTATTGAACTTTATAGATTTTCGGTTCTAATTGTTGAAAGATGACATCATCTCTAAAATATCGATCGATCGTCACGTCGCCTATTAAATTTAATCTTGTCTTTTAGTTAGCAAAGGAACGTTTCTGATTTAAGGGGGTAAATATCTTCCATGAAAGGGAAAGTGAGTAAGGTATTTTGTGCTCGCGCTCGCCATGGGAAATTCAATACCGTTTTGTTGCCTCGACGCTTTATTTTCTTTTTCCCAAATAAATTACCATTAAAAATCATTTAGCAATTAGACAAACATGTCGAAATAAAAAAATAACAATATATATAACACGCTTTTAATGCATTACTAGTCCCTCATCAATATTAAATTATTATCACAACAAGATAAATATTTAAGTAGGTCTAACGATTTTTAAGGACGATATTAGTTTTCACACTAAATTATGCAAATGTATTTACAGTTTCCTGTTTTCAATTATTTATCGTATAAGTTGTTTCAAACTAAAATTGTATCGTAGTTTATTGTAAACACAACGACAACTTTCAGTAAAAAATCACAATAGAATATGCAATATGAAAATGTATGAAATGAAAATCTACCTATGTATTTATTGCCTTCAAGCTAGATTATTATTATTATAATAATAATAATAATTATCATTATTATTATACGAATCAAAATATTTCATTAAATTTAATTAAATTGCAAGCCAAGACGACTATATTACGCTTAAATGTAGATGTAGTAAAAATCAAATTATTATAGCTGTAGAGATTCAGCGAATTATCAGGGGCTTTTAGAAGAATCTAATCAATTTATTTATGTTCCATCACATATTTTATAAGCACTTTCGCGGAGAGAGATTTAATATTGCTTTCATATAAAATATGCATCCTAACTAAAAACAACTTGTGAACGATTGAAAATTTACTAAAAAGTCAAGTATTGAGTTGTTTTTATAAAAACTCCACCAATTTATTGATAGTTGAATTGTGCTAGCGCGGTTTAGGCCCATTAGCCGTTTTCAATTGTTTTTTATCGTGCAAAAATTGAATCACTATACACAATAAAATTGCCGGAAAATCGTTAAATGGATCGAAACTACGGTAGAACAATTGACAAAAAATTGCTAAGTAGATGAAAATAATTCAAATACATACATATTTGGTCAGTCACAATTTAAAAAAAATCATATACAATAAAAGAATTAGTCGGATTCAAAATTATATTAATGCTAACAACAACGTTCACAGACTAGTATCCTTTATAAAAAGCCTGATTAAAGTCGCTGCCATATAAAACACATTCAATGTTTGGAATTTACCTGCAAAAATCGCATCACTATATACATTCTTTAAAAATAACTCAAATATTTCACCAACCACAATATAAAAATTACAATTTGTATACAGAACTTTCACATAAAATTATTAAAATTCAAAATAATGTTAATGGTAGGAAGAACGTACATAGACAAGTACAGATATACCCCGTTTAACGCGGTTAGTCGTAGTATGTAAATTGGAGCGTAAAGCAAAACAGCGGAAAACGGTGTACTTATATAATTTTTCTTTTTTCTAGATGTTAAATTACTTCCAATTATAAATTATCGCGTTTCTTCCCACATTTATTACATTATCTTTTGTAGGTGCATTTTTACGATAAACTAATAAATGAATACGAATCTTTACTAAGAATTCTTGTAACAATATTCCGGCACGTATAATATAGTCTATTTATACCTTTTATTAAGTTTATAAATATCGATATGCACAAATTCTAAGAAAATTTCAAGTCAAAGTAAAAGAGCGTTATATTTGGATAAATATATATGAAAATCCTGATTAAAGTCGCTGCCACATAAAACGCATTCAACTTTTCGAATTTATGCCTGGACGAACTACGCCACCCATTCAACCATTTCGATACATTCCGGCCGGAAAATTCAGCAAACGTAGCATCTAATCCATAAATTCAAACCAACATCTGTTCTGTTGGTATAATTAAACGCTTTGTACGTGGCGAATGCCTACCCGCCTGCCTGCGCCTGTTTATGGTACTGGGAAAACGGGTGCGCGTACCTTCGTACCGCGCGCGCGGGCGGCTGTCTTACGATCGTCCGCCACCGCACGCGCGCAATCAATGATCAAAATTAGATTGGATGCGCTCTCTCCTTGCACGACGACGATATATAAGCCTTGGGTGTTGTATGGAGGTGGATTGTGCGTTGTCTTTGTAATGTGCTTTTAGCGTTTCGCGATAATGAGCTTGGCATAGATGCATATAGATAGAACATATACGGTTGATACATACGTCTCGTTTGATGCGTGAAAGAAACGCTTAGCGAGCAACAACAACAACAACAAGCGTCGTCACACGACGTCGCACGACGTCGCTCTCCACCTATTTGCGGTGCGACGTTAATTGAGTTGCGTGCGAAATTGCGTCGTGCCTTCTCATCAAATGCCGCACATGCATGGAAAGTGCACATACAATACGTCAATTTAAATATCATCATCGCTTCTCCTAGGTAGGTGGGTCGGCGAAGTCGGCGAAGTCGACGGGCATGGGGATTTTGCATAAAACGAGCGCGCATCGAAACTAAATAAAATTCACGTTTCTTTTTCAGCCGGTATGCTTTAAATTTCATTCAATTCAACCTATGTAGAAATTCTTTTTAGTTTTATTACACGACACTTTTAGAAAATTGTTTGGTATATCTTAGTTAACTCTACAATCTTGGCTATAAATAAATGGCAGGTTTTATAGAAGAGAAGGCGATTGTGATTTTTACTGCTCAATTTGAAGCTCTCTTAAAAAATAGTGTAAAAGAATCTAAACAAGAGTTCTTTGGGAAATACCTAAATACATCCATACACATTCTATTTTATAATTTTTGTAGAATGTTGTTGTTAAATTGACGATGAGTAAAACTCTCAAATTAATTGCAATAAACTCAAGCACAATTTCATTAGGTAGTTATGAAATTGTTCGTTATATTTTTGTTAAATGTACCTACTACAATGATTTAAAAATTGAATGAAAAAAATATTCTGGAACAACATCTCTTCTTCATATTTTATTTTACAACTTGCACAAAAATTTTTATTGCATGACATTCCTCCAAAATTGCTTGTTACATCTTACGATTAGTTAAGTGTACAATCAGACAGAAAAAAAATGTAGTGCCGTTATGATTTTTGGTGCTCGATTTGAAATTCTTTGAAAAAATAAACAGTGGAAATGACTTAAAAATGAACCAAAAGAAATGTTTTTCCGCAACTTATTTTCCTAATAATTTTTTCCATAAAATATTTTTAAACTGATCAAAACTTAAAAATTTACAAATTCTTCAAGATTTTTATAAATTGTTAAATTTGTTATTTTTTGTCATTTGAAGTTCTTTGAGAAAACAGCACAAATTTCTAAAAGGAAACAACGTTCTTAAAATCTCTTCATATTTTATTTTATAATTTGTGTATGTTGTGACGCAATTTCATGTAATTTCATAAAGTGTATTAAATTTTCTTCCTGAAAGCTGCTCAACAACACTTATAAAATAACAAATTGTTAGTCACATCTTACGATTAGTTAAGTATATATAATTATGTCCAATTGTAGACATATTTTTAATATAATCTGTTAAATTTACTATATACAATAGGAAGTTGCTCTTAAATTAATGAAAACTCTTAAATGAACAAATTGTTGATGATTTGTGTAATTTTCCAGCTATTTTTCATAACGTGAAGATCATTTATACGCACGCGGTATACATAAATTACATTTTTGCAGCTGCATGTTTGCGTACGTCGTTAATAGAGTTGATGAAAGCGGCCGTTTTCTCTCTTGAGATATACGTACGGCAGACGCACACACACATACACCCCCGCACACATAGACATACACACCGAAAACCCCCAATAAATTTTCGGCCGCAATTCCAGCACGAACGCGCGCGCTGCGCTGCTGGTGCCTCCTGCTCCCTCCGAATATTACTTGCAAATATCTACATTATACGATACAATAAAGGCGGCCGCATTGATTGCATGAATGTGACACACAATGCGATCGCAAATTATTACGTTTGATTATTATTCGTCGGATGTCAGCGGCTAGCTAATTAATTGTACTGCGGCTTTTTCACTCACGAAACATAAATTGAACAGTGTTTGAGCGTTAAGACGTCCATGAAATTGTATGTTGTATTATACATATATTGGAGTATAGTCGACGAAAAGTAACTGTTGCGGCTCGGGCCATAAAAATGGGCTAAGTATTGCTGTATGTATAAGTTAAAATGAGAAAACTTGTTTTTTCCCAAAATACTATCGCTATTTTATGGCCTAAGCTGAAAAAGTCTCTATTCATCCATTAACAGCCGGGGCCATAAACATGGGCTAGTTCTTATTGTAGGTAATTTGCATAGATACATGCACAGATTAAAAAGAAAGCAAACCTCTTTTATGGTCCGAGCCGTAAGAGGTAGTTTTGGTCGACTATATTACACACAATTACCTACTTTTTAGCATACGTGTTCCGAAATGTATTATTTTAACATCAACAAGCTTTGCGTTTCTATTATATAGTAAATTAATTGTATAGCTGGTTTTTCATCTACGAAACGTAAATTGAACATTATTTCAGCGTTAAGACGTTGAGAGATGGAAAAATGAAATTGTACAATTTACGTTACGTTGTGTGTGTATGTGTATGTGTATGTGCGCGCAGTGTTGTTTTTTTTATTTGGTGTGCATGTCGAGGAAAAAGATGATAGAACAATAAATTTTATATTGTGATGGGCGAGTGTGTGTGCGCTAGATGGGATGGTGTAATTTTATTTTTCAAATCGCTCAAATTAAACGATGTGTGTGTGCCATTGAAACTTTAATTTTTTATATGTCAATTTTAATAAATTATTGCATTTTAAAATTGTCACAGCGCGATGATTGATAAATGAAAATTGATCTATTTGAAAATTTAATTTTAATTTATGCCCAACAGCTTCACCATGAAAATTTGATTAGTCGTTGTTGTTTATTAATGCATACTTTTGTAACGTAGTTTTTTTTCGGTACTTATGTCGGATTTTATGGATTTTCATTTTCATTGTTATTGCCTCTTAGAAATGTTGTTTTTCTTTTTAAAAATATAATTTCATTTAAATGTAAAATACTTGAACACGAACTTGCTTTGTAATACACTCGCTACTTACTTATTTTTTTGTTGTTATTTCGCTAAAAGTATGTGCACTGATAAAAGAAATTTAATTAAAAATAATCACATTCTTAGTGAGTCAAAAGATGATTTGAGCATTACTCATTTGCACATGATTGTATAATAAATTGCAAACTACGTAAATCATTTGAATTTATTCAAAGTTTTGCATATTAATTTATAATTTCACGATAAATTAGAAAAAACAATAAACAAACATCTTTTAAGTGAACAATATATATGCTTGAACGTTTAAGTTTGATAATAATTAACGTAAAATAAATTAATAATCGTGAAACGTTATCTTGCCGAAATGTTGAATCGATGCGATTATGCGTCATTAAACTCAAATAATTGTCAATATACATGCAATTAAAGGCAAAGGAAGGAGAATTGCTTTAAATTGTCGTCGTGCTACAACATTACGAATAGTTGATTTAATTAAAGCTAAAACATATCGTATTTACAATCATCCTTCGATAGATAAATGGTTCAACAATGCGGATAGGCGAATAAAAACATTTAAGAAAAACATTTTTCAATTTTCAATTGTTGTATTTACAATAAGAAAATTGTTATATTTATAACGAGTGTGAAAAGTGACAGTTTACGATATTAGACAGTTGATTTATTGTCAAAAACTCATTTTGTCTACACATTTTATAGTTTAAATAGTATCAATCGTACAAATAAAGTACTCTGCAATTGCGAATGTATTAGATGTATGTGAACTTAGCCCAACCTTTTTTGAAAATCAAATTTAGCTGAGAAATAAAGCAGGCGCGCTGAAAATCCGCCCTTAATTCAATCGTTTTAACATTAATTTTCAACTAAATACATATAACATATAACTTTGTCTTACCTTATTTAATATTTAAATTTTGCTGCAGTATTCTTGTATATAATATCACACCACTTGTTGCCTTCTCGAAAAAAATTTTAAAAATATTTAGCGTCCTACTCAACAATCGTCTTCAGAGCTAATAAAGAAGGAAAATGTAAAGGTTTTGGCGGGGGTGACATATGGACAAATTCATTTTTTTGTCCGCAACGCCGAGGGTTTTATTGGGGTTGTAGTAAACAGTACTACCCGCGGCACGAGTATCAAAGGCCATTAAATGCAAATTTTGCAAACATCTTACAAATTTCCACATGGTTCGCAGTTTTAATTCACAAGCAAGATGCGCAAAATATTTCTATTCTTGCTTTAAAAAAATGTAATAAAATGTTATAATTATTATTTGAAACGAACTTGAAAGTATTCTAATAAAAAAACTGTTATTTAACATTTCTCTAAAGTCTATAATGTTCTAATTTTTTATATTTTATTTCTGATAAAATATTTAAAAAAAATATAAATAAATATTTCAATAATATTTAGCATTACGGCGCGCTATCGTTACCGCGCGCTAACGTTACTGCGCGCTATCGTTACCACGCGCTAACGTTACTGCGCGCTATCGTTACCACGCGCTAATGACGGCGGGCTAAAGTCGGCGCGCTAAAGTCCCGCGCGCTATTGACGGCTCACCTAAGAACCCATATGCGCAAATATGTTTTCGGCGTTATAGAAGAAATCTTACGGTACAGATGCTTCTAACACATGAAGGAGAAGTTTATACTCATGGGTTTCTATGTGATTATGATTCCTACGAGCCTGAGTAACTAAATTCATATCACAAATTATAGGCGCAAATTGATATTTGGCACAGTATGCGCAATGTTAAGAAATAATTTTCTTTAACACGTGTGGTAATCGTTTGCGCCTATAAGTTCATATGTGAATTTGCTGTGCAATGATATTACCGATCTGCCCTAAAGATCTGTATCCTTGGTTTAAAGACAAATTTCAACTTAAATTGATTATTATAGAAAGACGTATTTCGTAAGAAGAAGTCGCTATCTAGAGAAATGTTTGAGTCGAATCCACTTTGTACGTCTTAGTATGCCTATATTTTAATTTTCGAATCAAATTGAACATAAATTGTTGCAAAAAAAATTTTTAAATATGCCCGTCCCTAAAAAAAGTATAACGTTATTACACCCGTTACACCACATCTCAGGCAAGTGTAAAAAAAGTATACACTTTACACGAAAGTGTACAAAAGTGTACAAAGTGTAAGCAAGTAGAACGAACCTACAGCGTATAATTACATAATTCAACGTCATTTTCGGCAAATAGAACGCTAAAGTGTAAAAAAAGTGTACACTTTACACGAAAGTGTACAAAGTGTAAGCAAGTCGAACGAACCTATTATTTTCAATGAATGGATCAGTAGATTTTCCAGGAGTAGATTCGCCTGACGGAATCTCATTTTCGTATTGTTTGTTAAGATTTGCATAAGGCAAGTGCAAAAGAGTATTATGTTTTTCTGGCATATTTTACAAGTTTTGCCATAGCATTTTATCGCTGAATGATTATAATGAAAGCAGTTTGTACACAATTTTTTGGACTTTTTTGATTCAAATCTTTTGTCAACATCCTGATTTAGTAAACGTGGGCATTGATTTGACCAATGACTTGGATTGTTACATATAAAGCATTTATTTCGCATTATTTGCACTGAATCTGTATTTGTTATATTAACATGTGCTTTGGTAATATTTTTGTTAGTCATGTTAGAATTATTTAACGAATAGCAAGGGTTTGAATCTTCAATCAAATTACAATGAGTTTGCAGGAAATCTAATAAATTTGTTAACGATGGCATGGCTTGATAATTGCACTTTGATCCCCACTCTCGTCTAGTTTTACAGTCTAACTTGTTAACGAGAATATAAACTATAAGATCATGTGATGTGTTAATTGGACGTTCTAAAGAATTTAATATGCTAACATTTTGCTGTAGAGTGTCTCGCATTGAACGTAACTGTCCAAACGATTCTCTTTGCATTGGGTTAATATCTTAAACTGCCTTAATATGGGAATAATCAATTTTTCTGTTGCGTTCGAATCTATCTATGAGTGCATTCCAAGCAAGTTGGTAATTTTGATTTGTTATAGTATACGCATTGATAACGTTTTCTGCAGGACCTTTTAATGCATCCTTTAGGTAATAAAATTTTTGTATTTCGTTTAAATTTGCATTTTCATGTACTAAACTTTTAAACATATCATAAAACGTTAACCATTCGTCATACCTTCCATTAAATTTAGGTACATTCAATGCAGGTAATTTTAAATTTGTTATACTCTTTGACGCATTTGAAACATCGTCAGATTTCCTTTTCGTTAAAACATTATCCAATCCTAAGAATTGTCTTGCCTTCTCNCGCATTTGAAACATCGTCAGATTTCCTTTTCGTTAAAACATTATCAAATCCTAAGAATTGTCTTGCCTTCTCTACAATATAATAAAATCTTTCATCTACCTGAAATTCTTCTATAATAGTATTATGTTCGTCATCGGATAATAATTCACAGTGGAGATTCTCTAACTCCTTGCTTGAAGTTTATCAAAAATACCCTTGGCGTTACATATAGTTGCTTCCTGTGGTTCACTAAATATGTAATTTTCTAGTCTTGTCAGCAATTGACGTATATATTTTATCTTGCCTTTTAACTTCTTTTCGATATCCTCTACAGTTTGTAGAGACATGATGAATCGAAGATTCCTTAAATCTTAATATTCTTGATCAGTAATAAATTTATTGGATTAAAATGACCGATTATATGTGATCGATCCGGCTCGAAGGACCAAACAAATGTAACAGTGAGCACTCTGGCTCGCTAGCTCTTGAGATATTATGCTCGTAATTGAAATTAATTTTCAATTAAACAGTATCGATTCAATGAGATCAAATCTCAATGATTTTTACGTGTATATAAAACACAGCCTTTTTCTATATCGTTATTTATTACATTATTTTTATTTATATGTTGTTGCTTGGTAACAACGTTATATATATTTTTTAACATAGCATATTTGATTTTTGCAGCTAAATATTTATACAGAACCATACAATCTTGTTTAGGGGTATATTGTGCATATTGTGTTAAAAGGAGGGGACGCTATCTTTTATACCTGGGGTAGTAGGGTGGTTCAAAGTTGTAGTTGTCGGGACAGCGCTCGTCAGCCATAACCGCTTCTAAATATTTACTGCGTTTTAACAGTGTATAACTTTTGATTTAAGTGTTTATTTTGAATTGTGTAAAATGGAGCTTGTTCAAGAAGGTAAGTGGAATATATTAATATGTTTTGGCCTCATAAATTTATGCTCGGCATATATTAAAAATCAAGTCAAAATATAGCCTTCAAAAATTCGCAATTTACTTCTACAGTAATTTTTAATGAAGAAAATAATTATGAGTCCAAGTAGCTCCCACGACAAACTATAGTAAAATATGTAGCTTAATATGTTTTTTGTCGAAATATTTAAAAATTTCGTATGGATTAATTTGTATATATATTATATATATATTCTAATAGTTGTAAATAGAAGCTGTTGCGTTACTGTAAAATCTGTCTTTAATTTCGCTAATCCTATACATATATATGGATTTTAATATTATTAATATTAAATATATATATAATTAATTATAAAATATAAGAAAAATAAATAAAAATTGTTATTTACAAATTTATATTAAAATCCAGCAACTTTTTATTAAATAAGTCGGCCATTTTAGATTTGAAATTCGGAATTTTTTACTTTTAACCACAATTTCGAATTCAGCGACCTCAAAAACCCTTATATACAAAATTCTAACCATATCCAAATCATTTTCGACTTTGGCCAGGTTTTCGAGCGTTTCAGACCACTGTGTCGGGACAAAACTCCCTTCTCGAACAAGGCCATTAGCGCTCCGCTACGACATCAACCGAATGAATGGCGCGCATTTTAAAAAAGGAAGATATGCTGCCGCACCCTGTATCAAAAGGCAATCCTTAGAACTGGATAAACTAAATACGATATCTTATGGATCCAATACATTAACTAAACTATCTAAAAGTCAATAAATTTAATAATTTATACGCCAATACATAAACGTGCAACCAAAAAACAGCTAAATAATTATTATCTTAAATATTCAAATCTTCAAATAACAATAAATAAAACAATGTCGCTTATTGAACTAATATCGAGTTTAAAAAAGCTGCCATGCTTACGGTTGCAGACCCTTAAAATAATAAAGTCAATATTTGGCAATAATGCGATATTTATAATACATTTTGTACATCATTTGTGCATTATATTTGTTACAATTATAAACTTCTACGGATCATTACAAAATTATGTATGTTGTGCTGCAATTAACATGACCTATTTTATTATGAAATTTATTAAAACGTTAAAACGAGTAGCGTTAAATTAAATCAAATATAGTTCTTCGATAACACCAAAAATGGCATAAATTAGTTATATTCTTAAAAGGCAATAAATTTGATAATGCTGTGCGCATTTTTAAATAGTGCCTTCACTACCTGCTACAGCGATTTTTAGACAGACACGTGCGTTCTGCAAGTAGTGGCTGTTTTATGTACAGGACTGATTTATGACATTTATAGATTATTGGGTCACGCGCGATTTTGCGACGCTGGTCTGACGGCGCGGACGGTTTGGCGACGGACGGTTGGGCGACGGCCAGTTTGGCGATGACTAATGTTTTAATGTTTACTAACAGATGTAAGATTATTTGGAATATATTTTACGTGGAGCACTCAGATAATAGAATTCTTTGAATTAAAATTTTGTGCAAAATAAAATCTAGCAAAAGTATCGAATATTGAAAATTGTATTGTGGGATCAGGCTCTTAAACATCGCCAAATCAAGATGCACCCGAGATTATTGAAGGACTGCAAAAAGAAACGCATTAATTCTTATGAATTGGTTTACATTAAATTAATAATATTTAAATAAAAACCAAAATAAGTTGTAGTTGGTGCATAAAAAGATATAGTACTAATTTCACAGTTTAATTAAATTAATTAAAAAAAAATTGTTTTTCCTAAATTTTGTCAAAACTTTTTGCACTATAAAAAGTTAACTTTTTAGATATTTTAATTCTGAAAACGGCACAAGGCAGCATAAAAGCACCAAAATTAAGCTAAATATTTTTGAAATTTTAATTTAGCCATAAAAAAATTAGTTTCGAAAATATTTTATTTCTCTAAACGACACAATTTGAAATATAAAAGTGCAGTGCAGTACCATCTAAGTGACGTGAAAAAAACTTCCAAATGTTTGATAAAAAGCAAGAATCCAAAAGGCATCAAATACGACAACGTGTACAGAAAAATGAAGAGCGAACTGCAGGAAGTTTTGGATCGGGGAAAAGACGACATAGTATAGATGTATCTGATGGCACGGGAACACAACAATTTTATCACGGAAGTGTCCTTTTCTTATAATGTTAAGTTATTATATATTGGACATTTAAAACTGTTAGATATAAATAACAGAATTTTGCACATTGACGCCACCGGTGGGGTTGTAAGAAAGCCCTTACCGGAATCAAAAAATAATAAGCGCATTTTTTCTTTATTTGATATGATATCAAAAAGTCATGACACATGTACTATTGCCAATTGGCTATTAAATGCTAAGCATTTAATAATCGTAAATTATAATAAATGACCTGCTTGTTATACAATAGTTTCTGATCAAAGCATGGCAACAATTAATGCAATATGCATTGCATTTAATAATATGTACTTCTTAAATTATATTAACATGGTTTATGATTCGGTCACTGCAAATCAGCTACCAAATTATATCCCAGAAATAAAATTATGTTGCGCGCATTTTATGAAAAATTTCTGCAGGCACATAGACATTTTTTATAATGGCAAAAAAAATCGGCGGCAATTAAAAAAAATGTTGGCCTCATTTTTTAATAATTCCATCAATTCAAAGGTTTATAACCTCACAATACTGACACTAACTACGATATCCCACAGAATTTTAATAATTTAACGGAATCTGAGCAACAAGATACAAATCTAAACAATCCAAATTTTATGAACACTTTGAAATTATTATAAACAATGCCAAATATAATATTAGTAATACAAGTGCAAAATGCGATAACGTGTATATTTGTGAATCCTTTATTGGGTATTTTCTACAAAATTATGTAGCAATTATGCCTCTATGGGCAAATACTTAATAACATTTTGTCGTATTATTGGCTAAAATTACACTTTACCAGAACATAAATATTTTTTTCTGATTTTGTCAAAATAATCCAATAATTATGAAATTTTGCATGTGTGCATAATTCTATATTCTAAACAACTTATCTTAATAATATTTTGTCGTATTATTGCTTAAAATGGCACTTTACCTGAACTCAAAATCACTTTTCCCCCATTATCAGCTCCCCCTTAAATTTAAAAAAGTGAAAATATGCTTAAAATTCATTTCAAACCAAGCAGGGGTTGATTCCAAAGCGGCAGCACAAGACTCCAAAATTTTTGATGAATTATACCTAATAGTGAAGTCGATCCGGGGACACACTGTATAATAAGAGATCCTAGCGCACAAAACAAACAAAGAGGCAACAATAGCCAATTTGATGAGAAAATGGAGGAAAGATGCAATAAGAAATTAAAAAAAGGCTTCACATATTTAAAGGGGATTGAGTTACAAAAAATACTGTCAGCAACAGAAACAAATATTGAAAATCATTTTGAAGCTAGAGGTAGTGACTATATTGTTGATAAATTTCATAATGAAAATTTATTTTATTCTAGTTATTAAACCCTCAAATAGCAGTCAAATGTGGATAGACAATTTTTTAATACATTACATTTCTTTAATTTTTTTAACTAATTATAACGCAAATGAAAGAGAAAAAATTAGAATTATATTCTTCTATGAAGTCACAAAAATTTTAAATAGAAATGTTTTTTTAATTCGCGTATCAATTGTTTTAATACCAATTTGTGATAAGAGTCATTGGATTTTAATTTACTGCAATTTAAATTCGTCTAAATATTATTTATTAAATCCACTATCCAAAGGAGAAAGTGTGCCAGAATAAATAAAAACACAAATAGAAGATTTTTTAAATTATAATGGCAAAGTACATAGACACCATACATTCAAATTATATAATTGTGAAAATTATGTATTACAAAAGGACAGTCACAAATGTGGCATATTTGTGCTAAATTACATAGTCTTTTTTACAAAATCTTGGCTGCACAGAATTCGACACCCAGGAATACCGGCGATATTTAATGCATCTGGACCCCGCACAAAACACTGTCATTTTGGACCTCACTGAAATTTTCTGAAATTTTGATATGTTATAGCTTGAGACCTCCTGATCCAAAGTTCCCCAGGGCAAACAACTTTTAAACGGACAGTTTTTGAGATATAGAGGTTAGAAGTCACCAACTGAACAAAGCAGTACCGTTTTTGACCTCACTGAAAAGTTGTGAGATTCTAATATGTTACAGTTTGTGACCGCCCGATCAAAAGATCTCCATGGTACATAGCATTTAAATGGACATTTTTTATGATATAGAGGTTCGAAGTCACCAACTACACAAAGCAGTAGCGTTTTTGGACCTCAATGAAAAGTTGTGAGATTCTAATATGTTATAGTTTGTGGCCTCCTGATCAAAAGTCTTCCATGGTACATGACATTTAAATGGACAGTTTTTATGATATAGAGCTTTAAAGTCACCAAATGCACAAAGCAGTAGTGCTTTTGGACCTCACTGAAAAGTTGTGAGATTCTAATATGTTATAGTTTGTTTTATATGTTATAATCAAGTGAGCTACAAAGTGACGAACAAGGCAACCGAAATATAAATAAACAATTATTGTTATTCACAGTTCCGATATACATCAATACAAGTACACACATATTGTAATCGTTAATAAATACGGCTTCGTACTGAAGGTCATTCTTATATCTTAACTGTTATACATAACAGAATGGCGACGAGGATGGGATAAGAAATTCCATACAGATACGAAAAAGTAACTTTACGAGAAAGAATGACTGAACAAGAATCTATAAGTACATGAGTAAAGGTATTAAGTGAATTTGTATTCAAATTACCACTTACCACACAAGCAACACCTTCAACAACTTCGAGTCGAATCCATGGACAAGAACTACATCAACAGATCGAATTTGAAAGTTTCAATGAAGAAAAAGAAACATTTACATCGTATCTAGAACGTCTAGAAAACCTCCTTAAGATAAGGAAGATTCAAAATGTCACGCCGGCAGACCAGACAATCCGTCAACAGACACTCATCCATAACTTGGGAAGCAAATATTATCAGTTGTTAAGGAGCCTAACAGCACCCGTG
>JARJDW010014193.1:0-18452 GCA_030264715.1 Adinopsis sp. GC000173
TTCTGAACACGTAGGTCGATATTATTTTTTAAAACGCATCTGATGGTTATATGCACTTTGTACTTGAAAGTGTCCATCATGGTCTGCCGATGGTCAACTTCGTTTTTTTAAATGGAACCAACCACTTTTTAATTAAAATTCTGAATGAACACCACATCCTACGCCTAGTCTGTGATTTGTACCGAATTTTGATTTAAGACATCAGAGATACAGCTGCTCTTTTATAAGTTCAGTAACACCCTTTTATTTAGAAAAGGGTAGCTTAATTAAAAATTTCTAACACATAAGTCGAAATTATATTTTAAAACGTTTCTGATGGTAATATTCACTTGATCCGTCGATGTGTCCATCATGGTCTTCAGATGGCCAACTTCGGTTTTTTTCTCGAACCTCACATTTTTTAATGGAAATTCTGAAAGATCAGAACATTTTACGTCTAATATGTGATTTTTGCTCAAATTCGGAGTAAAATGTCGGAATTCGCCGAACGTCTTCAAGCAGTCTAAAAAAACATTATTTCAAGTGGCTGAAAAAATCACTTATTAGACGTAAAATGCTTTGATCTTTCAGAATTTCCATTAAAAATGTAAGGTTTCATAAAAAAAACTGAAGTTGGCCATCTAAAGACCATAAAGACACTTTGAAGGACCAAGTTAATATTACCATCAAAAGCGTTTTAAAATATAATATCGACCAACGTGTTCAAAATTAGTAATTACACTATCGTTTTCTAAATAAAGGGGTGTTGCCGGACTTATAAGCACCAGCTGTATCTCCGACGTCTAAAATCAAAAATGCGTACAAATCACAGACTAGACGTAAAATGTTGTGATCTTTCCGAATTTCAATTAAAAAGTGGTGGGTTCCATTTAAAAAAACGAAGTTGACCATCGGCAGACCATGATGGACTCTCTCAAGTACAAAGTGAATATCACCATCAGATGCGTTTTAAAAAATAATATCGACTTACGTGTTCAGAATTTTTGTTTAAACCATCGTTTTCAAAATAAAAGGGTGTTTCCGAACTTACTGAATACACTGTATATAAAATTCAGATTCCTAATTTTATATAGAAATTTGCCAGAGAGGTGCAAAATTGTCAAAAATTGATAAAGTAGTAAAGTTTAGTTGCATATTACATGGATTTGGAAAAACATTTAAAACAAATAAGCATATAATTTAAGAGACTTATAGTGGTGGATGCTTTATAAGAAAAATTAGTTTCCTAGTAGTTTTCCTGCATAGGACAAAACCACCCCAAAATTCGGATTTTCTCACAAAAAATGTGTCAATTTTAATAAATAAATAATTAATAAAACAAATTATATTATCTAAAAAACTTAAAAGGGAGAGCCACTATCCCTTATGTAAGAAAAATAAACTACCCCCAAATTCTTTATAGTTTTTGAAATATGACTCTTTATAGCAATGCCAAAAATTGACTAAACTTGCCTGATTTTTGGCATAAAAAATTCATAATTTTTATATTATCAGCATTGGGGACAAACTAATTACCATTTCTCACTACCCATTAGTGGTACTATCAACATAAAATATTTCAAAATCTGAAATAGTCTCGCAACCACTTTTTTGTACGCTCTATCTATTTGGATTGACCCTATGATCAATAAGTGCTTGAAATTTGTTTTTTTATTTGTTTACAATTAAAACGAGAAACTAAATGTGAAACTTTAATTGTTGATCGTCATTGATAAGACAACATGCACAATATGAAGAATTACAACTAAATTTAAGTTCTTACGAGCACTACTTACATCTTGATATGGAAAGAATACGCTTTTAATTTGCATTATTAGTTTTTGCGTAATAAAATCCAACTTTTAATACTTTCCACACTAAATTTTATACACGAACGCGTTTCATGTGAATAATAAATAAATCATGTCACAAAGCTCTCATTTCACTTATTTTATTATCCTTAGAGAAGTTTAAACAGCTTTATAACTGAAACGAATTAATTATTTTCGTAAAACAACTATATTTGTTTTCAAAGCAAATTTATCACAATATTATTACTCATAATTAAAATTTGAAAAAAATTTCTAATTGTTGGTTTACAAGAAGAATTTTATTTGAAGAATAAAAATTATATGCGTACAATTAGTTACTTTTTTCAAATTTTAATTATCTCCATTATGGTTCACCAAGTGACGGCAACACCTAAGTGTTATAATTATTAGTCATGTTATTGGTTATTAATTTCCATACTAAAACCCAATATTGTTCTTTGCATAATAAATTGAGCACAAACTCCGATTTAGTTTTTTTCTATTACGTACGATTTAAGTTGTTTATGATGAAAATTTTCAAAGCACGCTAAAAATAGAAATTTATGTATATACAAATAAACAATAAAACTATTTTTAAGTGTTGGTGAATCAAATTGCTGCCAGAGTTTCTCAAAAGTTTATTTAAGCTGTAAAATATTTCTACCAATTTATTATAATAGAAATCAGATTATTTTTTTATTGATCATACAACCTCAAAAACAGTAATGAACTACTCAATCCATTTGATTTTAATCTAGTTCAATACAAGAGATACCACGAATGTCAATTCAAAAGCGTATTTATAAGTTTTAAAAACTTTAGATAAAAGTAAAGGAGTATGATTGATACGTCCAATCAATACAAAAACTCCTTATGTTTATAATATCTATTTAGATAGAGTTGTTTTATACATACAAAAAGAAATGCCAAAGTAATAGAACACCCTGTATAATAAATGTTATAAAAATTATTCTTTGATTGAATAATGCAATTATTAAATACTTAAAAACTTTTATAATATTTTTATTAAGATTATCATACAGAATATATTAACTCCAATAAAAAATGCATTTATTTAAAAGTTCTTATCTGACTTGGTTATAAATTTTCTTGTTTACTTCTGACTTAGAGTTTGAAACATTTTTAGACGTTTACTGTCGATATAAATTATTACAAAAATGTGCAATTTCGCCAAATTTCTTTTACCATAATTTATTGAATATGCTTAACTTTGTTCCATTTGATTCTATATAATTATATAATCACCACTAAATTGTGTATACCACATACAGTAATATATCCAAATTTGTGCATACTATTTACATAAAATATTTATTGCAGTATTAAATTGCTCACATTTTAGTTCTACAAATTACTCTAATTTACTACATGGATGTGTGACATAAAATGTATCAAATCTCGGTTATATGGGCGTTATATGCTTATAAAATATTATGTTATATTTATGATAAAATAGCGGCATAAAATTTTATACATTGTATTTGATATAATTTTTTTTATGTGATCCTACAGTTTGAATATTACATTCCTCACACATTAAACGTGAATAAAAAAATTAAAATGAATTGCTTCATTCTGTTTGTTATAATATCCACATTTCTATATACGTCTATTATAAAATATGATAATGGTATGATTTGCAAATTTTATCACCATTATGTTTACATATGCAATAGTTTTTTGAAAAATAGGCTTTGAGTACAACTTCTTTAATGATAATTTCTAAAAAAGTCATAAAAAATGGTCAGGTTCTTGTTATTGAATCGTTTTCAAAAAATTCTGTACTTCTGAATGACTATGAAATTATAAATAATGCATAAAATTGGAACATAAGAAAAATGCAATAAAAGCAAACAAATTATAATTAACTCTATATAATTGCTAAAAAAAACTGACATTACAATACATTACAAAAAAATTTGGATAACAAATATGTCAAAGGAAACGGATTGATAAGACTTATTTTAATAATGTACGTATATAATACTAAATGTTGTGTAGTGTAACTTTTATTACCAACGAAAATGGTGCATATTCGATTAATTATCTAATAATATATAACCAATTATAACCTTATTATCGAATTAAATCATTCTAAGAAATTTATTTATTATATGAATCTACATATTTCATACATACATATTTGTATATATTATACATAAATCTACGCGTGCTAAAAGCGATAAAAATGTTATTTTATTTCAAATTGAGCGTGATAATAAAACCTGAACAAGAAAATTAATTTTCATTTTTTATGCATAGATTTATTGCTGATTAAAGCTACAATGAAACGTACACATTAAAGAAAAAAAAAAGAAAAATAACCAGTTGGATTTGAAATTTATATACGTAAGGCTTTAAAATTTTATATTTATCTCTTTTCGAAAGTATGAAAATTGTTATTAGCCGCAGTACATTTGGTTTCAATTAATGAATAATCTTTCTGAAAGGCAACAAGCATTCCTTAAATAGCGGTTTATGCTCCTCAATTTAAATTAGTACTTTGTTTAAAATAAATTTCATAATGGTAAAGATGTCGTACATCAATTTTATTCATAACCACGCACAATGAAACTTTACTCTTATTAGAATTAAACTTTTGTATTCGCGCAAAAGTTTTATTGTTAATAAACATTTTATTATTAAACTTTAATTACAAACAACGCATGCGATTGCGAACAATAAATTATCGAGATGGATGTTTCGCTTTAGATGCATTTTAATCAATTTTTCATTCGTAAGTGATTACTAGACCAAAAACATGCTATATGAAACTCGTTGGCCTGTCTAACAGCTGATATTATTACAAATTGTTTGTGAGCGAAACACAATTTAATAATGTTATTGGAAGATTGGTTCAAGTTCAAGTTTGTAAAATACACTAACCCAATTTTCAATGCAAACAAATAACACTCTATTTCCCTCGTCTTCTTACAGTTAGTGACAGTAATAAAAATATGCCAATTGCAGATGTTGCCATGCGAAATAGGCATTTTTATTTTCATATATTGTTAAAGTTATACTAGTTTTGAAGGGTGCACAAAAAAATAAACTTTGTAATTAAAATTATTTCACATTCATGAATTAAAATCTGTTTATCAAAAAATCAGTAATGTTATTTGTTTTTTTTTTAATATAGGAATAATATGTATAAATCAACTTAAAAAAAAATCTTTTTAAATAAAAATAATATTGTTATTGTTGAATTTTTTTGATTGTTTACTAATATTGTGTATTTAATTAAATTGTTATAATTTTTCATATCGTTTTTTTACATAATTTAAATTAATTTTAAAGGCTATGGAGATGTAGTGCCCATGACGATCCAAGGTCGCATTTTTTGTATATTTTATGCACTGATTGGAATACCATTAACTCTAACAGTGTTGGATGATTAGGGTAGAATGTTTGCAACGTTGTTATCGAAGCTGTTGCATTATATGCCGAGTATCACAAAAAAAATCTTTGTTCTACATTCTCTTTTAACTTCACAAATAATATATACTGTTTATATTGCAAATCTTACAAAGTACTTTAAAATATTAGTTATAAATTATTAATCTATGTATATTATTGTATGTAGGTATTATGCTAAATATCTATATGTAAGATGGCGTATTTTCTAGGAAGACACTGAAAATAATCTAAAATAATGCCATAAAAAATAATGATGTAGTAATAATAAAATAAAAATGTATAATTAAATACATTAACAGAAATTATAGTACCTACATACAATATATATTCAGGGTATAGTATTTTTCTGTTTTAAAAATTGGCACGAAAATTTTGGGTCGTCATATTATATTCGGATAATTACGGTAATTACTTGGCAGAATTGCAAAAAACTTCTTCATTTATGAAACTTTGAGAAAGGTGGAATAAAAAAAAATCTTGCAAACGTTAAAATATATAATACTATAAATTCAAATATTAGTCTGTATCGCAATCCGCAATCATAATCATTTGATAAAAAATAATTGTATATAATCTTCAGAAGTAATGTAAGAACATATGATGTGATTTTAAGCGAAGAAATATTTATGCCTTGCTAAATTAGTGTTGTATAGACATGGTGCAACAATTTTATACGTATTGCTGGCACTTGGCTTTCTAGTCATGTATCTTTCGTTTGGCGCCTTTTTGTTCATATACTGGGAGAACGATTGGACGTTCTTTGAGGGATTTTATTTCTGTTTCATCACGATGACAACCATCGGTTTTGGCGATATTGTACCAGGTTAGAGTTTGTTCAATAATTTATTATCAACGTATGTTATAATAGAAAATTGCGTATTATTGCAAATTTTATTATGATGCAATCGATTTCTATTTTTGGCCCACACAATAAAACGCATTGCGCGCTTAAATTACGTTTAACTGCAATAAATAGATAAAGTAACTACGTACTTTGTAAAAGTAATAAAAGTTTATCAATATTTCGTAAACAGAAAATAAGTTTGTCAAAGAAAACAGAAAAATTGTAGATACTCGTCTAAATCAAGTATTTCAACTGTACATACTCTTTTCTTTAAAAAAGCTCAATTATTCCATTTGTTTATTTAGAACCCCCTTCTATGTTAGGCCTGGGACTTATTGAGTGGTATTACAATAAAATTAGGGTACATTTGATGTTCAGAAATGAAAGAGTTGACTTACAAGCAGGATGAATAATTTTCAATATTCTAGTTAACACTAAACAACTTTTTATTCTTATTTTGTTAATTAAGTTTTATGAAAACCGTTGGGACACTTTCAATTTACATAGAATTAGAATATCAACCTAATAGAAAATATAATCTTTAGAAGACGGGTATAACATTATCTTTTACTATTATTATCTATATATGTGACAAGACAACATTATTATTGTAAAATGAAAAAAAAAATAGAAACGCTGAACAACATTGTTTTCCCCATCTAAGCCATCCATTTAAGAAAAAAATAATAAGCAACCTTATTTTCTAGTGTCATACACCTTGGTTGTATTTTGGATTTACTTATACATCGGTTTAACATACTTCACATTATTTTTTGATTTGATGCTACAATCGAGCAGCCCTGATCAAACATTAAAGAAGCACATAAATTATTAAGCTGCACAGAAACTATGGAATACACATCGATTATTAAATGGCCAAGAAGCAAAAAATTATTTTATATGCACGATTCTGTCTTATTATATTCTATTTATTTTTATAATTGATTTAAACTAGCAATGTAGTAATAAATGTAGTAGTAGATAATAAGCAAGACTTGTCATAAAATACTCAATAAAACATTTTCACTTTAATAAATACTCAATTTAAAAAGCCTAATACCAACGAATAGAATTTGTTACTAACTTTGATTTGTACGTTCATATTTATCTTTAATTGTTTTCTATAATTTGTCAAATTTACCAAAAATATGAATTATTATTAGGTAGTTAACATACTCCTCCTTTTTGTGCAAAAATGTTAGATAATAAAAGATAAATAAATTGCAATGTAGTTTTGTTTCATTCATTTAATACAATATATTCTATATATTCCAAAAATGTAGCAGCAACTGGAGTATATAGTACTGAAATATAAAGGAATCTTTTCACCCTAAGATTAGTTACTACAAAATCAAAATATGGCATAAGCTTAATGGCTACATATAATCTGCTTCTTACCAACTTGCCACTATTTCTATAATATGCTTTAAATTTAATTGTGTTGATTGTACTAATGCGCATCTTTTATGCCGGGAACGATAGTGACATTTGACTAGTATAATATGGAAATTCAAACAACTGCTACAATGTCTCTTAAAAAGATTATTGAGATCTAACAATAATCTAAAATGTAACTTATAAATCCACTTAAATTGTAATATGTTTGAAAATTTGTTTTTGGATATATTTTTACAAATATATTTGTAATTTTGATTGTGCAACTTTAAAATTCTACTATTTGAAGTGGTTTTACTCATTTACTTAATATTTCGTTCATACCGCGAATATATTTTAAAGATCAAGTGTTAAATTTAGTTTGTCTAAATTGCTTGTCATTTAATAATATATATTCGATATTGTATTCATTATACCTGCAATATTTAAAAAACTGGTAATATTTTTAAAATTTATTAATTAAATTAGGTACATTACATTAAAAGTAATTATGAGTATATTACATAAACGGCAAGACAAGACAGGACACGTCAGGACTTATTCACAAGTGCTTGTTGATAAAATATAAAATGAAGCTAAAAAGGAATATATAATTATTAATGAGGTTATTATGAAATGTACGGTTTACACGTTTTTAATTATTACTTAATTATGTTGTCTATTTGTGTGTGACCAAATTTTTATATCGATTTTAAAGTTATTTCACAATTAGTTGAGACATTCAAACTTTGACAATGCCTTAGAACAGAGTATTTCTAATAATCTTCGCAGACTCATTTATAAAATGACATTGTTTACCATATACGACAACTGATTTGATGCAATTATCAATGTGGTTTTTCCTTTGTACACACGAAAAACACAAAGTTTTTTTATAGGAAGTGCTTACGTTACATAACATATAAAAACAATTCGAAATATGAAGGGTCATTTGTATATTAAATAATTAGGAAAAGGACAACAAAATATTAAGGAACGTAATTTTACTCCGATTGAGATCTTTATATGCTATACATAAATATTTAATAAAAAATGTAAATAATTCTTATATTTGCAAAAATTACAATTACTTCCACAGAGCTATAGTACTAAGATATTTAAAGAATATACCTAACACAGAATATAAGGTTTATAACATGCTTTGCCCAAAAAACATATCTTTATAGTTTTAAAAGCACTGACTACTTACCAACAAACTTCAATTAACTATAAGCGTAGTGATTCTTGTTTTGTTTACGGAGATATTTGGTTAAATATAATTTTAAAAATTTAATACAATACACCATAAAAACCATGCTTAGGTAATTCAGTTTTCTTGTTAATACTAGATAAATACTCATTATTGAATTAGAAGCGACAATTAATTTAATTTTAAAATATTTTTTACTAATTTGATTTTGATTGAAAAGTCGAAATCATGCGTCAAATAAAAATAAAACATTCAAAATGAAATGAGACATTTTATTAAGTTGTTTGTCAAGTTTAAACTTCAAATTCGTTTTTGCTGATTTCATTCATCTTCAATAAATTTATTATTGTGAGTTCACGTTATAAGCAATTTGACTGGCCGACTTTTCCAATGAGCTCAATACATTATAGCTCTGCAATTTTAAATATCTTTTAGTTTTCTTTTAAAAGTACGAGTAGTTCAGATGACTTATAATTAAAATGCAAATATCCCTGAAACAATATTACAGATGATTTTGTTCTTTAAGTAGTCCATAGCTAGAAGACTTTTACAATGCAATGCCATACTGAATTAATCAGTCACACCTTCAGCGACTATGAAATAAGGCTCAGAAAACTGAACTATTTTGAAGTTAAAAGCTCATTTTAGAGAAGACTCAGCAACTGATCTTTATCTGCTGTAGAGGAAATTATTATTTCTCATAAACACTAGGACAGGTAATCAATTCATACTCATTGAAAAACTGTAGCTATATTTATTCAGTTGGAAATTTAAGGAAAAAATGTTAATAATATCAAAGTATATTAGGTCCAAGTTGTCATTATTACAAAATCAAAATCGTTTGATTTAAGTCGATGTAAATTAGTTTCTGAGAAACTGGGATTTCAAGTTCAAAACAGTTCAAATTTATTTGCTTTTTTTAATAGCACTCGAAGATGTGATACAAATTATGAATATGTCATCGCATTGTAAAACTCTTCTATTTATAGACTATTTAAACAATATAGCAATCTAACATATGGTTTCAAAGCTATTTGAATTTAAAATATAAGTGATCTGAACTACTTTTTATAGATACCCCGCCCTGAACTACCTCTGTCGAATATTGCAATGTGTTTGGAGCGCCAGAAATGCATTCGAAGTTGGTTGGAGGGCCTTCCAATTCGATTACTTAAAATACCATTTTGAGGACTTATTAACAGAATAGCTTAAGAAAACTTTTAAAACATTTAACTTAATTTAAAGCAGAATAATTAAACAGCAATACGTACTATATACGCAGAATTGGACAAACAAGGTGCAGCGCATTATTATTGCAGAAACGTTTGTTCAGTGTTTTCAAAACTGTGCTGCATCATAAACGTAACAAAATTTAGTATTTAGTAATTTTCGATTTAAAAATTTTGTCTTTATAATCTACTATTTAAAATTACATTAGCGAAACCAACTTTAACAGTTTCAAGATTTAAATAAGATTGGATTTATTTTTTTATAGGGGCAGTCCAATTTTATTTTCACTTGTTCTTAACAAGAAAACTTTTACAACTTTTTAAAACGTTATATTGCTATAAAGACTTCGGCAAATTAAATAAATTCTTACGTATTAAAAGAAATATTTTATTTTATAAATTCTAATAAAAATAAGCTACCGTTTTCTTGAAGTCGTTTTTTAAAGTACTATCCCTATCACAGTACGGTCAATTGCTTGCGTTAAAATGCCGTACTTTGTGACAAATATATGAAAGTTTTGTTTTTATATTAAGCATTTATGCTTAAGAACGATAAAATCATGTTAACATCAAATATTTGGTTTTGAATTCTACCTTAATCAAACGCGCATTAACATTTATTTACCTTTTTAAAATTTGTAAACACGTTATTTCTTAATACTACCAACATTTTTGAGTGAATTCGGGAAAGTTCTAAAACTTTTATTCTGTATTGCCGAAAGTTACACCAATAGTGTACTTTTTCTCATCTATCGTATACTAAAAAAAAAATAATCATTACAAGGCACCCAAGGCACGTAATTAAAACATTTTACTCGAATTCTGGAAAATTCGACAAAATTTAAAAAATCTTATTATAGCAAATCTATACTGCCGGAAGCCGCACTGTACCAAAAGTGCACTTATTCTAACTTCTCACCTATCGTAGATTAAAAATGCAAAATAAGTGTTCATTATTTTACGTAATTAAAACTGATATGCTTGAAATATTTTTATTCGTTATTTTATCAATATATTAAACCTAATACTGTATTGTAAGTATTATACTACAACATATTTCCAGAATTTGTAGGAAAAAAGTTGAGAAGCACTGACGACAACAGTGTATTATATATTTTAATGGCGCAAACTTTAGATACGTATTTTTTATCACGCCCTCGATGTTTCACCTTATCGCTGTTACGTTTGCGGAATTCACCTGTGAGATTAAAGATACATGCTAGGTTGATGAAATATTTCTATGTTGACGCTCTTTTCAAATGTAGGTAAAACATCCATAAAATTGAGATTAACTTAAAAGATGCTGATACATATGTGAAGCTTGAAAATATAAAAGTTTTGATAAACCTTATTATTTTCTATATATTTTAAACTTTTTAGCTTATATTATACAAAGTTAATTATATATTTATTAAATTCAGATATTATTATTAATTGGAAGTGAAAATATCTTAAATAATATAGGCAACTAGTCTCGTTGATACGGATGAAATTCCATTGGGATGATAAAGCGATAAATCTACTTACTGTCAATACATCTCGTTTGTTCTTTTATTAATGATTTTTCAGAGGATTGTACAGGACCCAAAGGATGCTGTCATAATTCTCTCGTGTACATACATGGCGCAAATTCACATTGGACTGAATACTGAAAATATTTTCTAAAGAAAATTATATTTTTTTCTAAGCTTAAAATTGCAAATCAGTTAAAACATTCATTTTTAAGAAAAGAAAAACTCTAAAAATTAACCAAGCAAAAATAAAAATTTTAATAAAATTTATATTATGAAGAGCATTCCAATTTCAATATAAAATCTGATAAATGTATTATAATATTTTGTACAAAAAATGAAATTAAGCTATACTGTTCAAATGAATTAAGGGATATTTACAAAAACAAGGTCAAAAGTTTTACTCTGTTTTTTAATGTCTTCATTTTTTGAGCAGTGTATTTGGACTATGCAGTATTATATCATTTATTATAAAAATATCTATAGATGAATTTTCTTAATTATGCATATACATATACAAAAATGGAAAAGTATTTATGAAAAATAGTATATGCTAAATGAATACAGACTGAAAACAGTTTTGCTAAAAGATAAGAATCAAGTAGGTGTGATATGTAAAGGAAGGTGTTCGAATTATTACAGAAGTCGCATAAAAGGCATTGGCAACGATTTTCGATTAGGGTTTCAATACTAAAGCAAGCTAATGTAGCAGTATAAAATTATACTCCAAACAACTTACTCTAACTAATATAGTTACATATATGTAGGTTTGTAATTACTGTAGCCATCGCTTACGCTTATGTAGAATTACAATAACCAGGTAAACACATGTCAGAGAAGTAAGAGAAAATAGTACTTGTATTAACAAAAACAAACTATTTATATGATAAAAATGAAAATTTATAACCATAATATGAGTTTATTTACATGTTAGTAAATTAATATTATGTAATGGATTATGACACAAATAATTTAACTTAATGAATCATTTTGTATGCAGTGTATGTAAAGTTAAAATTAATTACCATAAACAGGAAGTTAATTTGTTAAATACACTATCTTAAATTAGTGACGATTTATCTAAAAAGCCGACTTGATGAATGTGAACAAAACGCACAAAAGTATTCGTCTAATTAATGTAGCTTTTAAGTTACTACGCATAAAAAGTATGCCCAATTACTTGATTAAAACGTCTTAATTTATGGCGACGGGTGAGTAGTTTTATACAAACATTTATAGCACATAAAAATATATAAGATTATTAAATTAATACAAGCAAAAGAAATGTTATTATAATGCAATAAAAATAACTATAAAATATATTTCATTTTAAGTATTTCGAGTCATTAACACATTTCAAATAAAAATATTCTAACCCTTTAAACAATATCTTTTCAAATTTAAAAATAATATGTAGTCATATTATATTTTAATATAATAAAAACTATTTTATTGAATTTATATGAATTTTCAGGCGGTTCTCTACCCGAATCCATCTGTACGAAAAATTCAACGTATAATTTTTTACCATCGAATGCTCGCAACGATCACCAATCCATTTAACAGTTTTGTTCTTCTTTCGCAATTATTTTGAAAATTTTATCATCAACCAATTACTTAAAGAGAATATAAACCCAATATCTTAAACATGCAAAACTGTAATCTAGAAAGCTTCTCATATTTCGACGGATTAATATTGCAAGGACCAATTCCTCTATACAAGGTATTACATACTTGTTAAATCTGTTTCGACGTCAAATTATCTGAATTGCATTTACATATAAATTTTCTGCGTAACGCAAATTGCGTTTTTAGTATAAGCTCAAGTATTCGATGGGAATGAAAATGCTGATTCCATCGAATTGAGAGAAGCGAAAAGTATTGCTAAACTAAAATCTTCAAACTAATTAAGATAACAATACTTTATGGCAAATTATTTTAATCAGCAAATTGAGTTGTATCTTGCTCAATTCTATGCCCAGATGCGGGTATAAAAAATATAAGATATATTATATAATCATAAAGTGCAGTTGTTAAATGATAAAATTTAAATTGTCTTGTGACATGTAAAAAAATTTAAAAATGAAACATCAGTGTGTATTTTTTGTGTTGCTAATTAACATAATTTGTCTTTATTTCATAACATATATATATATGTATTTCTATATGCAATAAATTCCCAATTAACCATGTGCAGCTTATCCAGTTTGCGGATTATTCGTGTATGACTTAAAGTGTATCGGTGAATGAGTATTCAAATATTTATATAATGACATTTTAAATTATTAAACGAATTCCGCAAACAAACCATCGAGAACCAATATCCTAGATTTGTTAAAATAAATATCTGTATTTTAATATTTTAAAAATAAATAAGTATAGTTCAGATTAACTGAGTTTTACGATTAACCTTCAAAATAATTGAGAATTTATTGTGAGCTCTTCACATTTTTAATATTATTTCCATAGGGTACTTATATATTGATTTAATTTAAATGAATAGATATAATAAATGTTAAAAGATATACAAATATATTAAAATAATTTTAAAATAGATTTTTATAAAGTTTAATAATACATTTAATAAATGTTTTTAATAGATCTTGTGTACAATTTTTTTAGCCTGAATGCTATAGTCTGAAAATATTTAATATCTGTAAAACCATTTTTTTTATCTAAATTAATAATAAAACATGATAATTTATACCACAAAATATTAATTTTAATCCGTGAATTTTTTTATTCAACTGACTGTGCATGACATTATAAATAATTTATGTATTTAGTTTCTATCGTAGAATTTAGCTTTTAAAATATACATTTAGTCTTTTATGTTATCATAGCCTCTTAAAACATATTTTTTATAATAATTTCTAGTGATTCCAGAGATAACTAAGCATAAATATATCATACACCAAATTATCTCTTTGTGCTTTCACTAATTTTGATTCATATTGTGCAAAAGTCAAATCTGTATAAACTTTATGTATACGAATAAACCGACATTTGATTATAATTACATAGATGTGATGGTAGTAAAATTTTTAAGTACGTATTAGTAACAAACAAAATATTTGTATACCTATATTGTTTAGCCACAAAACTATTTTTATATAACAAAACAATTTCGATGCAAAAGTTGAAAATCGAAAATATAAAATGCCTTGTCTGCCCTCTCGTAAATAGTAGCGCATTCCATTTACTAGACATTTGGCCTTTGATATACACATACAGAGTTCTTTATTAAACAAATACTCGTACATTTAAAATTTTCTGGTTATATTTGCTTTAAACTTTTAAATTATTCATTTCATATTCAATGTCATGAGTATATTATTTGTTATTTTCTTACTTTAAATAACGCTTTAAAGATGTAGTATTTAAAAACTCTACTTAAACATGTAAATTCAAATTGTACATTATTATATTTAAATTACTGCCACATAAAAGCCACCAATCCAATTACTATATTATTATATTCTAAGCATTCTAAGTAAGCATCAAAATTACGATTTACATGTTATAAAATTATTGAGTATTTATATGCCAATAAACAATAATAATTACATAGACTAAACAATTTAAATGTTAATAATATTTTTATGCAACAATAATTAAGTAAATAAAGAAACAAATAAAATAAATAAAAATTAATACTGTAAATTTCTGTCATTAATAATAAGTAAATACATATATGAACTGCAAATATTTAATAACATTGCATCAAAAACTATTATATTATTATTATTGTTAATACCAAAAAATATACGCTGGATAAATAGGTTAAAAATAGCGTGTATGTATTTACAAACGTATTTTTAGAACATAACTAGAAAAATTGCATAGAGGTATACACTACCTATATATACCTCTATGAAAAATTGTAACTCTTCTATTCTATTCTAGAACGTTCCAGTAGATTTGGTTGCATATATAAAAGCCGGTTTGATTAAACGCCAGATCAGTTCAAGTTATACGCACGATACGCACGTTTACTACACTCGTCTTTGGAAGATGTAAGTTGTGTGCAAGTTGTGCAATATTGTATAATAATGTTGTTAATCAAATTGTGTTATTGTTCACTTAATAATTTGAGTTGTTTTGGAAACATTTTAGAAACTGTTAAATTATTGTAGTTATAGATTTGCAGTTTATGCTGTAAATTATTTTTAATCGTTTAAATTTTCTATATTTTTGCTATTTTCCATACTCCACATTTAATGATGAATATTTCTTTATTATTTTTAGCTTAGTATCAACGGATTTGTGAAATTAAACAAAATGAGCCGACGTCTGCTTCCAATTATTTACCATGAATTTGACCAATTTGCCCATATTCGGCGATTATTTAGACAGTTTGACAACCATTTTAATGCGATCTTTGCAGAAGCGTCCAAATCATTGTAAGTACGACCTTTCCAAAATTTTACATATTTACATTTATATTTACACTTATTATTTACATTTATACTTTTCTAATTAATTGCAGCGATGAAAGGGCGATTAATCATGTCTCAAACTTAAAAACTCAAGAAATTGATCAAACAAATGACAAGATACGCTTGAAATTCAATCTTTCTGGATTTAAACCCGAAAACATCAAGGTCAAATTAATAGATGACAAACTTCATGTAAGTATCTGCAGTTATCTAGAATTTTGATTTAGAGGCATATTACTTTTTGTAGATTTATGACTATGTAAAATTTAAAGAAAATTGCGCAAACTGTTTTAATAATGAAATAAATAAAATCAAAAGTTAATGCAAACACAGTAAAGTAGTCAGATAAATTCACAAAAAATGGATAATTTACAATATACCTATTATTATTTTATAAGTTTCTTATTATGATCACAAATATATTTTGAAAATATTTTTCAATTCACAACAATCTTACTTTATATTTATAAATTAATAAGCAATAAATTTATTTGCAGATTCATGCCGTTCATCAAGAAAAATCGGAGAGTAAATCACTTTACTCTGAATATAATGAAAACATACAAATTCCAAAGGGGCTGAACGTAGAGTCGATTAAAACTACGTTAAATGAACATGGATTATTGACTTTGGAGGCAGATCAACCAAAATTAGAGGCTAATGAAAAAGTCTTAAATATAGAACATGTTAAATCAGAGAAATAAGTGCTAAAATCAATTGTAGTAAAATACACTTAAAATAACAAATTACAGTTTAGTATCGTGTAAGATGTATTGTTTAATTAGATTAATTATGTGTATTGTTCTTAGTTACCTATTCTAATGAAATCTGTTTAAGGAATATTTTTCTTATTTGGAATTTCGTAGTAATGTTGTAAATATGAATGTAAAAAATGCCTAAAATTAAGGAAACATTTCTTTTATTTAAAACTTTATTTGGTCTAGAAAAACAAAGTATTTTTTAAACGTAAAACTCGTATTAATAAGTACAGATTTGCTATACTTTTAATCCCAATTTATTTTGATTTTTAAGGTATCTTTTGTTTTATTTTATGGTGTACTTATATACAAATCTTTTATATATTGTTTATGTATACGAATATTTCAATCTTTTTGTACGTGTGGGTAAATTGTGGTTTATGTTGCAAGAAGAAATAAGTAAATAGAATAATTATAACATTAATTAAGATTTGAGATATTTTGTGCTTTTTAAATGGCATGTATTTAATTTATACCTGTAAGTGCCTTCATTTCCGTTGTCTTTATTCAAACACTGTAATTTAATTTCTCCGCCATACAGAACGTTATTTCATTTTAGGTACATGTACATATTTACAATATTACAATACTATAAAAAAATTCTTACAAAAGTATAAAATAGCATAACTGGCACATAATGGCATAAACTTGGCAACTTATATAATATTGTACAAATAGATAAACCATATTTTAGAGGGGAGGGGTGGAGTAGTATTCATAAATACCAAATAAAATTTTAAATTTAGTATATATCGACATATATTCCATTTAATAATTATGAATATTATCTGATTTTAATATTATACATAATATTATTAAACGTTAAAATTTATCAAGTTTGCCAGTTTGTGGAACAAACAAAAATCTTTTAAATTTATTATATCATTACTTTCAGTTTTAAAACAAAAACTAGTAAAATCTATTAACAATTCTAATTTATAATAATTGAAAATCATATCCATATCAAAATTTAAGCACAATCATGGAAAATAAATATAAATAAGCATATGAAAAAAGTATAATTCTATTATTTATAGTATTTTCTTATAAAGGAAAAGAATTTTCTAGATTATTTGTAAGATTTTATTATTACTATAGTATATTCGCTTCAGAAATGTATGAATGTACAATACTTACAACTGAAAATCGGACAATCATTAAATACTGGCTCGAAGCAAATACCAAGTTTGCCTTTGCGAAAATTAAGCAACGGTTCATTTACTTTGATTGTGAATATTGTTCTAACAAATAGTCTCTCAATACAATTATATTTGTTTTTAATTATTGATTTTAATTCTAAATAATGTATAATTATTGGATATGATTGTGTCATGTATTGTATAGGTTCTAGTTGTAAATGATAATTGAAATGTAAACATTAACTGATATCTATTAAATATAACTTAACTCGACTATCCATACTTCTCACCTCACTATCCAACAGGGATGCAAAAGCTTAGCGAAACTACGGAACACATAGATGTCGTTCTGTTAAAATGTGTTCTAACGGCCAGTTTCATAATATGTGTGTTAAAGTCACTTTAGTAAATGTCGACATTAAGCTAAAATCGACTAACTTTAATTGGGTTTCATAATGTTTCAGTGTGTCGACTTTAACTAATGTGCATTTTAGTGTCAGTTGCAGTCAGTTGGCTACTCTGGAACCGCGATTTTCTATGTTTGTATGCACTTTGTAGGTCATATTTAAAGTTTTTTGTGACATATCACATAGTGTGACATTTACGGCCAGTTTCATAATATGTGTGTTAAAGTCACTTTAGTAAATGTCGACATTAAGCTAAAATCGACTTTAACTTTAACTTTAAAGTGGGTGGGTTTCATAATGTTTCAGTGTGTCG
>JARJDW010014195.1:0-16277 GCA_030264715.1 Adinopsis sp. GC000173
CTCAGCAGATAAGAAAATGTAATTTAAAAGCCAGATCAAGGCACGATGCATTACTAATTGAATGATTTTCAAACAAAACGAATGAGGAGCTTAGATATTCATGAAAACGGTTCAGGTTGGTGATGTATTAACCCATCCGACTTAATAAAAAGTCAGCCTATTGAGCGAAATCTAAATCCCCGTGGATTTCTGACGCAAAATAGGAAAAAATCCTTCATGGTTTTTGCTAAAATCACCAATCTGGATCGCCATTATCAGCTCAGCTCTAATAATATCGAACAGATATATTACTATGGGATGAAACAAAAAGAATGATTTGGCAGCAAAAAATATTTCAGCGTAAAGCGATTTATAGATATTAATATTCAATAATAAATTGTAATAAAAATGCGATTCTTGATTAGAAAATTATAAATTAATGTTTAATACTTGTTGATTTAATAATCGTCGCTCGGTCCGGACAAACATTGCAAGTATCCTGCAAAAGTGTTAGAATTCCTTTGTATACTTTTATTGGACCTTTACTTCCGTCTAAAAAACATGCAAACTCATTTGTTGAGAGCAGAATTTAGTTTGTTTAGTAAATTTATTTTACGTACATCTCCAGTTTCCTCAGCGGACGCTTCCGGCGATCGTCTCGTTTTCGGTTCGGACCATTCGAGACTCGAGGCCCATCGTATTGTATCTGGGCTCGGGCTCGATGATGATTTAACGTCACGCGCCGATGGCAAACTATCCGAACTGGATGAGGAACTAACTAATTGTTGATTGCGTGAACGTCGTTTAGGACTGGGCTTTCGTGGGGATGTTGCTTTATAAGGTAATTCCAGGTGATAAAAGCTTTGTGATGATTTTGTTGGACTAGGAGTTTTACTTTGTCTAATTAATTTTTTATCGCGTTTACGTCCTGTTTTCCTGTGCGTTTGTACACTCATTACGTTCACTTTGTCCGAACTGGGAAAATCGTATAAACCGTCCGAATCGGTGAACGGTAAAATGTCTTTATTTCGTCCGTAAAATTGAGAAGAAAATCGGCTAAGGCTCGAAGTGCGATCGCTTAAAGGACTTTCACTACGTGAACTGACAGGACTACCGAAACTACTGGTATCAACGATTATTGAAGGAGGCTGCAATAGGTCCATTTTATCAGAGTTATCGCAGATAAATACTTCTAATTCTTTAGCGCTCTTCACTTCCCCATCCTCAATCTTTTCATCCAAATGATCAGTTCCAATACCCTCATCATTCGATTCTAATAGAATATCGTCCGATAATGTTTCAGAGTCCGAACGACCTCGTTGTTCGTGTTCATTATTGTCATTATTCGAATTGTCTGCTTTCGATTTAAGTATGGGTGAGGGTCGTCTAGCCGAATGATGATGACCCGAACCGTGACCGGGGTCTTCCATTTCAGACGGACAGAGCGGATTACTCGAACCGCAACGTGACGGGCCGGGACTAGCCATGGAACTGTATCCGGATGAACTGAGATTCGACTCCGATGCGGTGTGATCGCGCGTAATGGAAAAGGGACTTAGATAAGTCATTCCACTAGATACGGCTGTCGCTTTATTTGGGGAGATGGATTCAGCGTCGGATTCGACTTCGCTCATGTTGCATGTGATGGTTATGAGTGGTGGCGCGCATGGTAGATCCAGCGATGTCGGTTTATCAAATTCTTTGAGCGTCTTACGTTGTTTGCTTAGCGGAGCTGGAAATTGAAAAGCATCTGATGATGGAGATGAGCGCGGCGGTGGCGAGCCAGGATGAAGTAAAGTGGGACGATGATGATGGTGGTGGTGCGTCGGTGATGAGGCCTCAATTGTAAGCGTGGGTATTATAAATGATGGAGCATCCGGTGATTGAAGGCATGATATATTTATTGTTGGAATATTCAAGGCTTGCCCTAATGGTGGAGGACGATTCTGTAATAAATCAAAGTAAAGACGCAATTATAATCATGTAGGTAAGCTATACTCATAAATAGATAAAAGTTTCAATATAATAAAACTTGTTAAAAGTTTTAATAATGCTATTGAGAATAATGAGAGAAAAAAAAATTGTTTTCTAACCTTAAGCTTATTTGGAACATCGTTATAGAGTTCATCTTCAGTTTGCGAATCAATCTTATTATTGGATTTTGCAGCGTTCTTTTCTTCTTGTGGATTATTAGCGCGTCGCATGAGTGGAGTGACAGCAGGGGACGGTAAAGGCGACGGCAACGGCGTCGGCAATTCTCTGATCGGCGAAAGGCACTTGTTGATTGTGCTCGGTATTTCTAAAAGTATGGTGGGCGGATGCAAGAAATTGCTGCTGGATGATACTTTGTGCGCGCTTAGTGGGTCCAGCACTGAAACCTCGATGGTAGTTTGTGTCGAAGGACTTTCAGGTGTTAGGCCCGTAAGTGATAATGACATAGGTGTATAAATTGATGAAGTCGATGATTCATCATCGCCTGCTACGTCGTCCTGTGGGCTGGATACGGTTGGTGTTGTCGACGGTGATACTTTGAGCGAGGGGGGCAGATTGACACCCGCAGAGCTGGAGGAAAAGTTTCTAAACATTGCGAGTATCGAATCGGCGCTTGATGGTTTCGAACGGCCGCCGTGGAATTTCTTTCGGTTCGATGTTAAATCTGAAACGCTAGAGCTTAGAGCGGATGCTGGCAAGGCTAAATCTGAACTTGTGAGTGAATCGCTGCCCTGATTGCTCGAAGTGCTATTTGGTGATCTTGCAGTGGCGCCCGGCGAGGGCGGTGTGCTAGATGGACGTGCTAGCGCGCAACTTAACCTATTCGCTTGCATTATACCTAATTCTATATCTGAGTTGCTGCTCATCTCCGCTGATACTTTACTCAACAACCGTGCAAACGTTACTTTCTTTTCTAATTTCGGATCGGACAGTGCAACGGAGGCGGGTGCTCCACTCTCGGCAAACTTTGTCTCTTTTATATTATCGCAATCTGTTCGTTTATTACCACCTGCGTCTGACTTTCCTTTCCTCTCGCTCATTTGCATCAACTCCCCCAAGCTCACTTTACCAGTTGATTGTTTACTGTTTGGAGTAATTAATTGTTGGAGTATTTGTTTCTTTTCTGCTGCGTTCTTTTTGGTTGGAGTGGAATTGTTTCGCTTCTTTTTTGGCGAGGGAGTACCTGAATTAAAGCCCAAAAAAAGCATTAAAACATAGGCATTTTTTTCTTTTTCACATAAAACAATCAACACTAATTGCACGACAGATAGTCTAACATGTAAACTAGCAACACATTAAGTGTGCAAATTATGTAAAATTTTATTTATCTTTTTTTTGGTAGCCTATCCAGAACTTAGATCTCTAATTTAAATAATCTAAGACATCTAGTGCAACCTACCAGCCACACGCAACACAGTGGAGGATACAAATAAACAGGGAATAAATAACATTCAGGATAGAATCAGAGCGTGCACGCTATTCATTTAAAAGGATGCCTACAATCTTTAAGTACTTACTAACATAGGGAATGTTATCAACTCATTTTAGTTAGTTAAATCGAAACAAAAAAATAATGAAAAACAAATAAACAAATATATATAAAACATAATTATATGAGCTGTACAAAGTACACTATTAGTTAATGAAATTACCTTATTTTTGAATAAATTGTAGGCAGCCAGCAATTTAAAAGAATTTTGGGCACATTTATTTTCGTGTGAGTGTAAAAATTTTTGGCAACAAATTATGGTAAATGAAAAAAACATAAACATTGAGATACGAGTAATTGATAGATAGCACAGCACACAGATATTAATGGCAGTGTCGACAAATCGATGGAAGAAGAAAATTTCGTGCAAATGTGTATATGTCATTGTTAATATTCACGAGCCTTTTAATGATTGTCTCTTATTTATAGTAGGTTTTCGTGCAAAACATGATTGAGGGATGACATGACGCTAAATTAATTGTTGCGCCTCACATTTTTTTGGTATATTGTGCCTTTTTTGTAAGGAGTTTCTCAAACACATTTATAGAAACACAAAAAAGACAACGTGCATGCAACGATTCTGCAAAATGAATTTGAACGTTTCTCCGGATGTATCATATATATATTTTATAGATACAGACATTGATATGTACAGGAAGTGCGTAAAACGTAAGGGATACGGCACTTGGGCCTTACGTCTCGGGGGAGGTTTTAGTAAATCGTCCAAACTAAAGGTTCGGGCGGTAGCTGGAGTATAGCCGCTGGCGTGTGGACTGGTGAGGCTTAGGATGGATGGCTTGCGGATACCCAGGCGGCCGAATAGCGATCGGGGAGCTCCCGGACCTGGACTCGGCGTCACGGTAACCGCAGCTGCTCCAGAAGCGGCTAACTGCTCACGTACTGAAGCGCTGCGAAGACTTGAGACTGTAGCAGAATATTACACGTTTTTTTTATAGAAAAATGAATTGTGTGTTTATAGAAAACATATTGGATTACCTCCTCCACGGTTGCGGTCGTCCTCTTCGGCAAGCAACTTTTCTATCTTTTCGGGGAAATGTCGTTTGGCGCACCACACTAATCCGATCACACCCATTACGACCGAAACCGTCATTAATCCTAACCAGAATGGCTCACGCAACATCCGCTCGCTTAGTGGTTTATATGGAATGTGTAACATTCGGCGTTCGCAACGTGTGCCTTCCCACCACGCGTGACAACGACACATGAAAGTATCTCCACGCTCCATACAAATTCCGCGACTTTCACATGGATTGCCTTCACATGGCTTGCGCTTTTGCTCACAAGTAGGACCCATATAACCAGATTTACAATGGCACTTAAAACCTGAATCGGTAAGCTCGCATTTTCCAAAGACGCAAGGCTCCAAATCGCAGAATGTTAATGCACAAAAAATTCCTACAATAAAACCATTAATACCTATCGAAAAAGCACTATTTGTTAGAGATATAATACCTGTGAAATGTTTAAGGCACTGACATAATTTTTGACTGCCATTGTGTACGCATTTGCCCTCATGTAAGCAGGGATTCGGCTCACATGATTCAACAATTTCATTGCGAAACTTTAAAACTTTATTGAAATATGTTGTGTCTGGTAACACGCGTAAAGTACCGTTTAAAGCAATTCCTCGCTGACCGTGTCTTTGACGAAGATGTAACGTGTTTAAAAATGAGATAATGGAAATAGGTGCTTTCGGTATTATATCCTCACGTTCCTCAACGATACTATCTCTATCTTCACATAAATGCCACGATGTCCCATTAACATCAGCGTAATTATCGTACACATCAATTGTACCCCGCTCTGGTCCACACTCAACCTCGCTAAGCTTTAAGTGAAATAGTTCTAGGGAGATGATATGCCCAAAGGGCGCAATGAAATGCTGCATGAAATTAACATTATGTGGCGTCTCATCTGGATAATTCATATACAATAAGTTTCCAGCGCTTGTATTGCTCAAATTGACAATACGTTCTTCCCGAACAACGCCAAGTGTTTCGTAAGTGGCTCGAAATCCAGCGCCGGCAGGTCTATTTCGTGTTCGTAAACGCACTTTTAATTGTTCACGTTCCGAAACAAAACTTCCTTCGCTAATTAGGTCGTACGATTGAAATGGACGAAAAATAGGCGATCTGTCGCCCAATTTAATCTCTACATGCGTTTCGTCCTCTGCGAAATCATAGTTGGCATCGCCAATATCGATGTGCTCGAAATTTAACCAAACACGTTTTCCTGGAGGGGCTGTAATCGTAAATGTACAATCGAGATGGGCTAATAGAAATTGTGGATAGTTCGGGCTCATTAAAACACCTGCTTTCGCTGTAAGTGTTTGCACAGGACATCCAGATGTATCAACCGAATGCCATCGCAGAGCAAATCCGGTGCCGGTGATTGAATAGTCAGAGTGAAATCTCAGCTGCGCTTCGTTGCTTTCCGCAACGAAATTAAAGCGATGCATGTCAATGTCATGGCTGCCACACAAGCGAACGCCATCCATAAACTTCTTTCCATTCCTACTAATCGTTTTCAATTCGACGTAATCGTAGAGGCATTCAAGCTGTGACTCGATATCGAGCTTTTCAAATTGTATAACGACGCGGCTGCGTTCCGGACCGACGATATTTACAGTGAAATCCAAATTATTATAATAATTTCCGGGATGGTTGGGTGTTACCAATTTACCCTCCGTCCCGTTCACAGTTTTATTAAAATTAATGCCCTGGCCGGAGATAATAGTGGGCCGCTTACATACGTATCCCCCAACCAATGTACACTTTTGCGCCTTCCAATATAATCCACTAGGAAGCATCGGTGTCGGTGACTGGGTCCATTGTATTCCTAAACATGCACCATCGTCCATTTTTTGTCCTGGTAGCCAGCCCATGTAGGCCATGTTGTTACCATCCACCCATGTGTAAGTACCATCTCGATCTCCGAGTCCTCCAAGCCAATAACGACCGGTCGTTCGATATTCTGACATTTTTCTTATATTCGTTGTAATAAATCTCTCCTCTTCGGGCGTCAAAACTGATGCCAATTGGGCTCGAATCCCCTTACATATTTGTTGCGCTGTTGACCACATCACTTCTGGGTAGCTAACGAATAGATAGCAGGAGTTGTTGAAGATTTGTAAGCGATCATCCGAACACTGTAATGCTATAATAAAAAATAATCTTATTTTAGTTTGATATACGAGTATGAAAGATATTTTATCATAAGATATAAGAGTAATAGCTATTATTAGGTAGATGATATTTTATGTAATAATATCATGGATTTTAATTTATGTAATAGCTTTAATAATGAAAAATGAAGATTTAAATGTTGAACTTGGCTCCTATAAAAACGTTTGGTTTACATCGGATAAAAATGCACTTTTAATGTTAAGAAAATTAAAGGAATGGAAAGAATTTTCTATATTTTTGTATTTTCTAATATTTGCTCTATATACAATATTTTAAGCATTTGATATTTTATCATAAAATATAGGAAAAACAATTATTACTAGTGTAATCATATCATGGATTTCAATTGATGTAGTAGCTTTAATTATAAAAAATGATGATTTAAATGGTAAACTTGTCTGTTACAAAAACCTTTTGTTTATTTACATCGGATAAAAATGCACTTTCAATTAGCAAAAAACTCATTTTAGTTCTATATACGAGTATGAAGATATTTTATCATAAAATATATGAGAAATAATCATTACTAGATGATATTTTAAGTTATCATATTCAATTTATTTAATACCAAATTATGAAAAATGAAAATGTAGATGGCAAACTTGGCTGTTAAAAAACGTTCTGTTTACATCGGATAGAAATACACTTTCACTGTTAAAAAAATCGAAGGAATCAAAAGAATTTTCCATAATTTTTTATTTTCAAATATTTGCTGTATATATTTTAAGCAAAATATCTCATTACAGGTCGATATACGAGTATGAAAGATATTTTATCATAAAATATAGGAGAAATAATTATTACTAGATGACATTCTAGGTAGACATATCATGAATTTCAATTTATGTAATAGCTTTAATTATGAAAAATGAAAATTTATACGACAAACTTGGTTGTTACAAAATGTTTTGTTTACATCGGATAGAAATACACTTTCAATCTCAAAAATCAAAGGAATGAAAATAATTTTCTATATTTCTGTATTTTCCAATATTTCCTCTAAATATTTTTAAACAAAATAAAAAGGGATGTTTAACAACAAAATTCTTTGTTTATTTATTTTGCATACTAACATCAATATTTTATTTATATTTATATTGGATCTCAAATAATATTATATTTCAGCAAAATCTACGCAGTTCAAATTTAAGATTTTTAGGAATTTAATTAAGTCGGGTTGTTAGTGTAGTAGAAAGTTTTTAGAGCATTAGTGTTAGTTGAAAGAGAGTTTAAATGTGCTGAAAATTAGACAAAAAATTATAATTGACTGCAAAGTAGCGTTAAAATGCAGTTTTGCCATGACTAAAAGCACTGTTGGTACGAAAATATTTAGGTAATATTACAAAAAAATTCCTAAAATGTTGTTTTCTTTAAAATTAAACAAATAATAACCGTTGTTTGCAAAGTTTCCTTAAAATGCAGCTTTAAAATGACTAAAAGCGCTTTTAGTAGGTAAATATTTAGGTAATATTATAAGAAGAAGTTTAATTCCAATTGTATGAGGAGATATAATATGGTCAGCGTTTTTATAAAAAAAGTTTCCAAAGTTGTTGAATACTGTAGCAAAAGTAATATGTAATAAAGAAAAATAAGTGTGTAATAGAATTTTGTTGAAAACTTACTTCATTTTTTAAAAGACATAAGTAAAAATTGAAAACTTTCCTAAAGTTTTGTTTCGTTTAGAATGAGTGTTTTGCTGAACATTGTTGAAGCAACAACATTGACCTAAGAAAATTTAATTATTCAATAAAATTATATTGAAATTATTTTACAAAAAAGTTTAAATTCAATTGTATGAGGCAACATAAAATGGTCAGCGCTTTTTTAAAGTGTCTAAAATTGTTAAATAATGTAGCAAAAGATATTCTAATTAACAAAAATAAGGATGTAATAGAATTTGTTAAAAACTTCCTTCATTTTTTAAAAGGTATAGAAAGAATTGGAAAATTTTCAAAAATTTTGTTATCTTTAAAATTAAACAAAAAATAACAGTTGACTGCAAAGTTTTCCTGAAATGCGGCTTAAGTATGACTAAAAGCGCTTTTAGTATGTAACTATAAAGGTAATATTAGAAGAAGTTTTATAAAAAAAATGTTTCCAAAGTTGATGAATACTGAAGTAATAAATAAAAATAAGTATGTAATAGAATTTTGTTGAAAACTTACTAAATTTTTTAAAAGCAGAAGTAAAAATTGAAAGTTTCTTAACATTTTGTTTCGTTTAGAATGAGTGTTTTGCTGAACATAGTTGAAGCAACAACATTGAGCTAAGAAAATTTAATTATGCAAAGAAATGTGTAATATGAGATCATTGAAATTAATCTGTGAGCATATGTTAAGTATTAAATCTTAAACAAGAACGAAAACCGTAGATTACATTAATTGTTTTAAAACTTTCATGTACTAGTAGTAATATGTAGCGTGGAAGAATGTTGTTGTAATTATTATCATATAAACAATCTTAATTTGTATTTTAAATATTAACGACTTGAACTTGCAATATAAATCCAAGTGTTTGATAAATATTTAGAGGAAGGAGGAAAGTTTGCCACACAGATACAGATTGTTATCGCGCAATGTTCCACATATACATTGAGACCTTGACATTGTGCGACCGAAGTTTTATTTTAGCGCAACTAATAGAATATGCATAGACTATTATACCAGAGACACTAGAATTGTAGATGGATAAACACAGTTGGAAAAAACGCGCTACAATAAGCTACATAAAAAATGAAAGTGCTACATGCATATAGAACGCGAGTGCGCTTACCTGCACGCTGGGTCGGATGCTGCGCTGCACGAATTTAAATAACACATTTTAATAGTAAAGAAGTAGAAGAGTAGGGTAAAAAAGAGATTTTATAGTGAGTATAGTGGGTTGCGCAAAGCAAAACGTTAACTTTGTAAGTCAAGAGTAAAAACGCAACTAATTACACTTACCACTTTCCATGGAAACGCGCGCTTTGAAACCGCCATAGTGATGCGAGTAATCGGAGATGAAGCGTAATCGTAGTTTGGATCCTGTACTAACATGTCTAAGCAGCTTTAGCTTTGAACTCCAATCACCGCACAAACGTTTGCGTTCGGTCTGATTAGTGTTGTTTGGCGTGATCTCGATGATTTCCAAATAATCATAGCTGCAACTAGAAGTGAAAACGATCTGTTAGAAATAAATTCGATTTTTTGGATAAAGGAATTGCATTGACGTTGATTAATTGACGATTGGATTCTAGTTGAAACCTATTCACACTGTTGAGAAGACGTGGAGAAAAGAATATGTCGTAATAAATTTAAATTTTCGAATTTAAAATGTACGATAGGTAGCTAAAATATTTCAATGTCTCTAATTGAAAACGGATTAGTTTGAAAATGATTTAAGTACCTACTACAATTAATTTATAATTGTTAAATTTCATTTTAATTAAATCACAAATGGAATTCACGATAGGATTTTAGAGATATAGCGGTTTATTGCATTTATTTCAAATTAAATTAATTGGAAAAACAACAAGCTTATCGTATTTTTCGTTAAATATTGAAATAAAAATGCGTTGATGGTTTACATAAAGCATAGCCTGAACTCTCATTACATGGTGTTCAAAATGTGTAAAATTGCTTCTAATGTTAATTATTCTCAGTCTATGGGGCGCGACCCAAAGATGGGTCAAAAAGTATTTTTCTTGGGTCATGTAAATTTGATAAAAAAATGTGACATTCAATTTACTCAATATTTTGTGAAGCTTTCGCTCTTTTTGTGACGTTTTTGTGCTTTTTTCGTTTTATTTTTCTTGCCAAATACAAGCTTTTTTTTATCGTTTTTTTGTTTTTTTTTAAACAACACGAAAAGAGGGCGAACAGAAAACCCAAAAATGTGAAAATGAATCCAGTTGTGAAATAAAAGTGAAAAAATTAGCAAAAAAATAAATCTATGAGTAGGCTCAAAACTTTTCAGACAATCCTATTAGTAGAGGTTTTGCTTCCAATGTTAGTTATTCTCAGTCTATGGAGCGCGACCAAAAGACCAATTTACTTAATATTTAGCATTTTTTTCGACTTTTTTGCTTTTTTGTGATGTTTTTTGTGCTTTTTTTGATTTTTGTTCTTTTTTTCAAACAGCACGGAAAGAAAGCGAAAAGAAAACTCAAAAACGAAAAAATAAAAGTAAAAAATTAAAAACATAGTGAAATTATGAGTAAGTTCACAACTTTTCAGGCAACCCTATTACTGGAGGTTTCATTGGATTGTGACTTGAATATATAAATGAACTTTGGGTCGCGGTGTAGCAAAGTTAAGAATTACTGATTTAACATATTTTCAACTTTTGTATTATTAAAAATTTTAAATTTAAGTTAAGTTTAAATAAAGATATTGTTAAGATGAAATGATACTATCAGGCTAAATCGGCTTAGCCCACAAATTGTTGATTTTTTATTTTGTGCCTGAATATATAATGCAAAACAATTTAAGACGCTTTTTCTATTATTTTAAATTTTGATGTAGAAATTAAACCTCTACTAGTCAAGGAAACAAAAAAAATATTAAAAGAAATGCAATATAACAAAATCACCACGAATCGACTATCATTTTAATAGAAGCTTGAAACCTACGAAAGATCAATTCGAATTCACTAATAGAGAAGATAATACCCCCGATTCTCATTTAAATGAGTAAAATATTATTTTGTCTAGTCATGATAAATTGTTACTTTTAAACAAATGTTGTATTTTGGTCTAGTAACATTCTAACCCACATAATGTTCTTTAAAAATTAACGTTTTGTCTAACATTGTTGGGAAGTTTTATTGCAGAAGTACAAAGAAATTAATTTAATTGAAAATGATTTTTCAAACACATTTCTAATAAAGTGGGGAGAGATTTTTTTGACAAATTAACAAGGACACTTTTTCTCAAATCTAAAATTTTGGGGTTACAATGATTTTGCTCTAATAACCTTAAATGAGAGGCTTTTAAAACTGCATTTCCTGCTATGAAAATAACTGAGTACGTAATAGAATAAAATAAGTGTTTTGAATTTATCGTTGCAATGATTTTAGAAGTTTAGAATTTTACGTCGCTTTTTTTATCAGTAATGTGTGCAACAAAAGCTGTTTTATACGAGTATGGTATTTTTGTGCAGAAGTACTTCATTGTTCATTTAAAAATGTAAAGTGAAGTTGCTTTAAAATTCACCATGACGCTTGACACTATTTTTATAATAGATAAATCTTAGCTTTTTAATTTTATGTCATATTTCATAGCCTGCACACCTTGTCAGTTAGTAAAATATAATTAATTATTAAGTGACAATAACATGTTATGATTAAGCTGATATTAAATTTAATATGGCCCAAGAATAAATATAGATAGTGATTTTGATAGTCACGTTGTTTACAAAGAGATATTTACAATGTCTGGTACGTGAAAACCGTCAAGTCCCAAGGGTTCCAATAATTTGTAGTTGCAAATAATTTGTTATCTATTATTACATTTATGTTGTGCAATTTATGGTTGATTTGTGTTTATGAACATACCGACGATATAAAATAACTTCAGTAAATTAAAGATACAAACTTGGGGTAGGATTGATCCGTTATGTTCTGTATATCTCGTAAACGGAGTAGACCAGTTAAAAAAGCTGTAAAGCATATTTAAGTCTTAAAGTTTTTAATTACCATCGCTTTTCAAAGATATTATTTTCATTCGCATAAAGAAATCTATAAAATCTACCGTAATATTTAATGTTTGTTTGTAACTTTAGAAACAAACGGAAGCTTATTAATTTACATGACATTGTTAACCTAGAATGGATGCAATTACTTAGAGCAGTGGTATTTAACCTTTTTCCATTCGCGGTTTACTTTTATAAACTCAAATTTCTTGAGGCACACAATAAGAGAATAAAATTCTTTGTTTGTTAATCCAAATCTAAGTAATCTTTAGTATAAAAATTATCTAAACCAGTGTTTCTCAAATTTCTTTAATTAAATCATTTTGTATTATCGTCCTTTTTGTTGAAAGTTTTTGTTGCATTTATTAGTTTTGACAAACAAAATGTATTTTTAAATTTGAATTTAAAACAAAGTAAGAAGAAAATATTAGAAATTAATGTAAACCTTTCGGCTGATGGAAATTCAACCAATTTGTTTACTCTTGGTTCAAAATTAATCAAAGAACAATTTTAAATCACCCTTTTCTATCTTTTTTGGCAATAAAATGCTGAATATGCCACAATTAATAATTGTATTTAATTCAGAACCGTGCTATATCAGTGCCTATTCTGGTCCAAAAGGATTTTATATTATTTTAATGCCTTTGTTAGCAGGAATAAAATATGTATTAAGAACGTTCTATGACGAAACAAAAAATTCTAGTGTTCTTAATACTGCATAAGATATTATATTGTCTTTTACCCCCAAAATAGGATATGTTACTAATCGCCTCTCGCTTATTGAAAAATGCCCACAAAGGGGCGATATCATCTACTTTAAGAATCACTGATCTACACAATAATAAGAGATGTGAGAAATCAAATTTCTCAGCAAAATACATTACTATAATATTGAAAAAATTGGAAAGTAGCAACCTATATAATAAAAACCCAAATTTGCACTAAATTTAATTGATGAAATTTAAAAAAAATCAGATTTGTGAGTTATATACGATTATCAGCTAAAACTTAGACCCACAAGTGAGCCCTGGCGTGTTGAAGAGCACTGACTATGAGGGATTGAATTTCTTTCTGTAGCGTCAGGCTTTGAAGTGATTTCATGTACATTTAGATTCTAAATATTCAGGTTATTCTTTATTTTCACTATCTGCGTCACAAATTTATAAAACTATCAATATGAACTTTGTAAAGTGTCAAACTTAAAGTATATAAATTATCACTTTTTGAAATATGTAATAATCAACTTAGGGACCAATAATTCTCCCCCTCTCAAACGAGACCACTAGCACTAGCAGGTTATCAACCGAATGAATGGGCGCGCATTTTAAAAAAAGAAGTTATGTTGCCGTACCCTGTATAATATTTCCAGACGCTTTCAAATAAAACGTCAATTAGATATCAGACGATTTTTTGCTGCATTATTGCATTAAAGCTTAATCGAATCATTTCAAATCAGGCATTAAAATTTGTATGTGCTTACTTACGATTTATTTCGTGTCTAACTTTCAAATACATATAATGTTTTGATTAATTTTAATTTCTCATATTAAGATAAATTGAATTAATATTTTACAATGTCTTTGTAATTGCAAATTAATTTAAATTTATTAAATTATTTAGAAAGGAAGGAAGCAATTTTTATCGATTTTGAGAAAGTAATGAATGAAGTTCAATACGATATTTGATGGAAAATGCCAAGGCTCGAAGAACAATCGAAATAAACTTGTCAAATTTTCCATATAAAGAAAAATTTATAATACATTTTATGTTTAAGAAACGTAGAGATACTAAACAAATAATTTGAGGCCATAAAAATTATTAGGAAAGTTAAAAAATTTAGTTTATAAGATAAATTCAGTTAATATTTTATAATGTCTTTGCAATTACAGATTTATTTAAATTTATTAAATTATTTAGGAAGGTTGGAAGCAGATCTTGGCGATTTTCAGAAAATAATGAATAAAGTTCAATACAATATTTGATATAAAATGCCAACGATTAAAGAACAATCGAAATAAATATACAGCTGATAGAGGAGATAATTAATTAAAAAAAAATTCTCAAATGTTAAATTGTATTGACGTTTCAGTTGTATTCATTGTCATAAACGTTTTACTACCTCTTCAGTAGTGATGCAGTTTTTCGCGTAAATGAACATGTGTGTAGAGATCATGGTCCGTGGATACCAAGTTAGCAAATACAATTTAACATTTTATCCTAATACAAAAATTACAACGGGAAGACCACACTTACCACTTAGCAGCTAAAAATTGTCACAATATAATGTTTAAACTTAAAATGTCTACCCTTATTAATTAGTTTATATGTAGCATTCGTAATATGCACAAGAATTTACACTTGTATAAAATTTGAATTAACCGAATAAACAGACTTTCAAATTTTTTGCATATATAGCGAAAAATATGAAAAAATTGTAAAAAGCAGCAAAAAACATGATAGGGTTGTAAAAAGAGCCGCGAAAACGACGAAAAAATGTTAAAAAATAAAATTTGTTTGAAAAGCTCGAAACTTTTTAGACCACCCACTATTTGTGCACCTTCCTACATTTAAAAGGGCCCGAATGAAGTACATATATAGCGAAAAACATGAAAAAATTGTTAAAAATATGACAAGGTTGTAATCAAACCATGCAAACCATGGAAAAATGGTAAAAAATTAAATTTGTACGAAAAGCTTGAAACTTTTGAGGCAACCCATTTATTTGTGCACCTTCCTACATTTAAACGGGCCCGAATTAAGGATCTATAATATATATAGCGAAAAACATGAAAGAATTGTTAAAGATATGACAAGGTTGTAAAAAAACCATGAAAACTATGAAAAAATGCTAAAAAATGAAATTTGTAGGAAAAGCACAAAACTTTTCGAACCACCCATCTATTTGTGCTACTTCCTACATTTAAAATGGCCCGAATTTTGTATATATATATAGCGAAAAACATTAAAAAATTATAGACTACTCCTAAGTATAGGATAAAAATGATACTTTCATTGTATACCATATATTGTAATTTAATTGAAGAGAATTCCATTTAGTAATAGTGTTAATACTTACGATGGTTCATTTTCGAGAACTAATTCCTCAAAATCCAAAACTAATCTATAACTAGGCGGCGCTATTATTTCAATATCACAATCGGAATTATCTGGATATTGACGAGGAAAACCAGGACTGGAAACGGCGGCTCTTGGCTGTTGACGTGACAAAATCACGGTGCGATTACAATCTGGCGGCCATGCATCTTCCAACGGTTCTAAAACACGACGAAATGATTGATTGATTGATTGCATATTGTGAATTGCGAAATGAAATCAAACCAACCGTCATTCTGCAAACGTTCGCATATAAAGTAATTCGATGTGGAGCAATCGCGGTCGTTCCACATGTAGCCGGCCGCGAGGCTCGGCGACGACGTTGGCAGCGTGTACGTGCGGCGCACCTCGACGCAATCCTGTTCGCTTAATCCATCATCGTTCGGTTGTCGATTGTAGTCGCCGTGTTGCGACCAGCCGGGGAACCAATCTATATATATCAAAAATTTGATTTAGCATATGCGTGTTTTACACCATTTGCGAGTGTATGTGTGTTTTCTTACTCGTATATGAAAAAGGTAATCCGTCCGACCAATGAAAATCGCCTTCATGCGTTCTATCCGATGCGCCAATCCAATATGCGTTATGATCTTTATAACCAGGACTAGAAAAAAAACAAACAACATAACAATAAAAGGGAAGAAAAAAGCAATTTGTATGAAATTTTGATGCGTCTAAGGATTATATTTTATTTTACATATTTTATTACTATGCCGGGAAGATTTTGCTGCATAAAAAGGTCTAAAAGTGAAATATCTTACCTGGATATAGAACATTCACATAATGTCTATTATTAAATTTCAATTTTATAGAAAATCAAAATAAAAT